>MU227581.1:1355540-1411415 GCA_018584345.1 Thuja plicata | reverse complement strand
CATTGGAGGCCATTGAAGGATTCAAGCTACATAGTGCCCTTTTGGTGATCTCTCCATCCACCTTCTTCTAAGCCTATTCCAAATTCAAGAACCCATTCAAGACTTGGTGTTGGAGATCTACAAGAAATAGATTGAAGACATCCTACCATTCTACATTCTACATATTTGGTGCATACATACTTGTGGATTGAAAGATTCAAATCCTCCACAAGGACTTTTATAAGCAAGGTGAATTTATGCATTTACTTTGTCTATTTCTGCAATTTCAATTACATATATTTGAGGTTAATTCCAAAAGTGGGGTTTGACCAAGGCAAACCCCTCCCCCACAACAAACAATCCTCTTTTTCTTGCAGGTATAGGTTCAGGATTGCAGTTTTGAGACCAGATCTAGATACCCTTTTTGGCTTTCTTTCAGACGGCGCGAACAGATTTTCTATTGGACCTGTGGAGGTTAGGGTTGACATTATTAGGTCAGGGTTGAAATTTATGGGTCAAGGTCAACCTTTTTCATAAGACAAGATTGAAATGGAAAAATATTTCTGGGTTTTGTTCATCTCTGCTTTCTGGTTTGGGATCAACTGTCAGATTTTCTAGAAATAGTCTACAGACCTCAAAAAATAGCATTCTTTGATCTGCAACTTTGTAAGGTTGGTTCTTCTTCCTATCCTTTTCAATTACTATAATCCAACATATTCATTTAATCAATTTATAGAATTTAAGATATCCTTCTTGTTATTCTCCTTTTCAAATAGTTGATTCATTTATGCATTAGCCCTTCTTTTGGGTTGATCAACTTGGATCTTCCATTTGTGCATTTGAGGATAGAAAAAGGAGCATCTTATCTTCTCCTTAATCACAATTTCAATACTTAATCAATACAATTCAATTAAATGTAAAGTAGGGTTAAGGAACTCAATACATTCTAAGAAAATCAAACAACAATAAATAAAAAAATCTCCATACCCCTTACATTTTATGTAACACCCAACAATCATACACATCATTTTTCATCCGTTACAAGATTATATCAAGTTGACATCAATGAAAATACAATCCATTAACTGATTTAATGTCTTGCATTATCCTTCTGCATTTCGGTGATCAACTTAACATCTTCAAACATTCAATCACTTACATGTCATCAACCTATGGGTGTTGTAACTGAATTATCACATTATGGGCATATCAAATTTTGTGAAAATTTGAGGTGCTAATAGTGGCTATTTCTAGGGATTTATGCCCCTTGCTGGCATAGAAAGAATCCAACTTTCTCTGGTGGAGCAGACCAATTTAACATGAAGCAAAAACTAACACCTAAAAGGGAGACCATAACCAAAAATATCCTACGCTACTATGCATGGAAAATAAATATTTCTAGAATCATTCATGTACTAGAAATCCCTTCAAAAATTGATATGGTTTAAAAATCAAACCATAGTTGATGGCACAATGCCACCATAAAAGAGAAGTATGTGCTTGCCTTTTTCATACACCTTATTTTCATCACAATGCACCAACATCACTCTGAGATCTACTTGATAAAACCTGGTGACATCTTTCACCAACCTATAATGATCAACATTATCATCATATTCCTCACCAATTTATATTCTTAGATCAAAAGATACCAAGGATTTTTATTATTAGATAGTGGAAGAATACTGCAACCATTAATTAGATCATATCCCTACTCCTCGTGACAGTTTATTTTATCATACCCACTATTACCAAATGATGGCTCTATGACTGAACTGGGAAACAAAACAAATTAGATGACATATAATCCCCCATGTCATCAATATTGGTATTATCAAATGATTCAATAGAATTATAACCATTCTTAGAGTTACATGTATCTTGCCCACACAATCCTGAACCTGAGACTTCATTGCTAGAATAAACAATTTTTTGGATTTGACATATTTGAACTACTAAAATTCCATGAACAAGAATTATGCATCTCTGACCTAAAATCTGGTCTATTATTCAAATCTGCATCTATATCTGCATACGGGTTTTAAGAGAGAAGCTCATCTAGATTTGAAAATGTATGCACATACATGTCTACATATGAAACATCTTGACTAAGGACACTACTACAATCATGACTACCCATTGTCCTTATTTTGTCAAAATGAAGCCTTGTATGTGCATCATAATGTGTACTTTGGTATTCGTCATGAAATGTATAATTATAGTCACAAATTTTCTCATCACTGTCAAAAAAAATCTGCATCGAATATGGAAAATTTGAATCATTCTCATGTATCTACTTCTGATATTCAATAGTAAATAAATTAGAAATTTTCACACTAACCAATAAATATATCTCCTCATTCACCTTACTGTTGATGCATTTATTTATTTCATTGCCACAAAAATCAGAGTCATGAAAACATGGTAAATTAGGTACATTAATATGATCAATATGATTATCACCATCACACATTGATTCATCATTCTCTTGATATGAAAATGCCCTTTCTTCACTATATAAGGGATTTGTTATCACATGGAAACCATTTTCTTGCATACATTGGGAAAATTATTCCCAACTCATCACTATTATTTTTTCATATAAGGGATTAGAGGAAACCTGGAAGTCTTTCTTGGATATACATTCCTCCTTTTCATTAACTGTGTCATCATTGCATCTAGACATGAATGAGTCTTCCATTTGTTCACCTATTCCATCATTTACCTTATTGTTGATGTGATTAATATTATCATCTTATATTTCCATGATGTTAATACTATGATATGAAACATTTTTTTTCTTTGGATATATTTCCTGATGGTGATGCATATGGTTTTATCTCAATATTATATAAATGACTCTCATAGATTGACACATTTTCACTGTTATCTAAAAACATTTCCACATCACTAGGTATGCTATCATGGTATTCAAATGTCAATTTACCTATCTTTGGTTCACCGTTAGAAAGACATGTTCCTTTAATTTCCTCATGATCAGTATACACTCCATTATAAAAATGTGTATTAGATGTTTGCTGTCATTTTTTATTGTTGGAGTACGTAGTAATTTTTTCATAATCACTCTTTGTCTCCCAACCATGAATGTTATCTATATCTATAGGATGACAAGTTTAATCATTAATTATCTCTTTGCATGACTGATCCCTATTTGAATATTCCATCTTACCAACTTGTTCTAAACTATCCCTGTTTAGGGATTCCTCAACTATTATAGCCTCTTCCACTGGAAATGAATATAAAGTCCAGTTAATATGTTCATTTGTCACACCTTCAATAGCACGATCATGAACACTTTGTGATTCCACATTATTTTCCATACATTCTTTTACAAATTCAGCATTGTATAACCAATTAGGGATTTGAGAGAAGTCTTTTGGTTTGAACCCTTCATGAAGAAATTTCAAGATTGGGTCATACAATTCAAAAATAAGTTGACACATTCCATCTCCTAAGGTTTGAAATACTCTGGAATTTCTACATATGTATTTATGATCCTTTTGATTAGAGAAAATGGACCCTCTCCTTTTTGTTTCCTTATTGAAATCAATGCATAGCATACATCATGGGATCAACATTTTTAGAAGCCTGTTCACAATCTGGTTAAACTCATTGTGATATGCAAAATATTATGGTGAAAAATCTGGAACATTAAGGATAGGTGCATTTTCTCTAATATCATCCTGAAATAAACTTAGAAACCACCTTTCGAGTTCCTCCCATGATGAGATACATTGCATAGGCAAAACATTGAAGCATTGATTTGAACCACCTATCAAAGACCTTGCAAATAGTTTCATAATCACATCCTCCACATAAATATGAAAATTTTCAATAAACTTATTGTAGACACTCAAAAATGGGTAGGCTTACGACTTTACATTAAAAAACACTAATTTTCATCTATTAATTAATGGTTTTTTAATCGTTAATTAATCATCTATTTTATTCTAAATTCATTTCCCAAATCATCTAATCAAATTTTTAAAATTAATTAAATATTTAATTTTATTTAATTAATTAACGTTAATTGATTAATTACCATTAATTAATTAATTAAATTAAATTTCCTATATTTTAAATTCAAATATTTAAACTTACTAATTAAATTCTTCCAATTAAATTAATTTAATTTCATTAAATAAAACAATTCTAAATAAAAAAGAATTCAATTATCTCACATTTTGAAAATATTAATTAAATAAATCAATTAAACATTCATTTATCTTCAAAGAGATAACTCCAATCAGATCACATGGGTTACTCCACCCATCTCTCCAGTCCACATGGGTAACTCCACTCACCTCTTCAGTTCTAAAAGGTAACTCACAATTAGCTTTTCAATCAACCAAACTCTATCTCCTCTTTATCAAAGGAAGAGGTGGAGCTTACTGGTGGCTTCTCCAGTTCCTTTTAATCTCAACCGTTCATCTCCCTATCTCTGGGATTGATCTCAACCATTCATATCATCCCCAATTCCTATATAAGAAACCCTTCATAACCATTTGAAGGATCCAAGATTTCAAGCTCTCGTGTGCCATCACTATGTCAGTTTGGTTCTAGCATTCAAGCTATCTTGCGATCACAGACCCATTTCAATTAGCAAATTATCAACACTTCTCAAGTCATAGATGCTGCCACACCAATCCTGAGCATCAAAAATAGAATTTCAAAAGGAGTAGAAAGAAAAAATAGAAGCTTCAAGCGCTTTGGGGTTTGCATTCATTTGTTTTCCTTTCATTGTTTGTACATTTTATTGGTTACATTTCAAGTTATTCATTTTAGTAGTTCTTGTGTACTTGATTTCTATCATTGTAAAACCTTTTCTACTAAACCTCACCTTCAAAAAGTTTGGGAACCATGAATCACGAAGAGGAGGCGTACATTTTGGTGAACCCGACATGAACTTATAGCCCACGTGAAATTTGGTCATATCTTTCAAACCGCATGGAATTATTTTATGAAAAAAAATTTACAGGTTGACGTAGATCTAAGGAGGTCCCAAACAAAAATTTAGATTTTTCTGAGTTTTTTTTTTTTTTTTAATAATTTTTTTGTGATATTTCATAAAAAATCATTTCTGGGCACAAATCAGAGTTTCTTTACAAGAAAATTACATTTTTAGAAAGGTATTGAAATTATGGAGGGGGTTTATTCTCTATGATTTTAATTTCTATGAAATTATTTTGCAAAAATAATAGATCTTTTCAAACTGGTCTTTTTTGATAAAATGGGTCCCTAGGGCACAAATTAAGCAATTATGATCTAATTTTTTTTTAAGGTATTATTTGACGTAAGAAAGCTACAGTCCAAAATTTAGATTTTTCTAAATTTTTAACAATTTTTTATAAAAAATTTATGATATTTCATAAAATTTTAATTTTGGACACAAATCAGCATTTATTACCAAAAAAGTTACATTTTTGGAAAGGTATTGAAATTATAGAGGGGGTTTATTCTCTGTGATTTTAATTTCTATGAAATTATTTTGCAGAAATAATAGATCTTTTCAAACTGGTCTTTTATGATAAAATTGGTCCCTAGGGCACAAATTAAGGAATTATGATCTAAAATTGTTTTTGCAAGTATTATTTGATGTAAGAAAGCTACAGTCCAAAATTCAGATTTTTCTGAATTTTTTTATAATTTTTTAATGATATTTCATAAAAAATTAATTTTGGACACAAATCAGCATTTCTTATCAAAAAAGTTACATTTTTGGAAAGGTCTTGAAATTATATAGGGACTTTATTCTCTATTATTTTATTTTTTCTAGAAATATTTTCAAAAAAAGAAAGATCTTTGAAAAAGTTTTCTTTTTGTGTGTTCTTACTTGATTTCTTGGTAGGATTGAGAAAATGACTAATGGCCAAGAGGATAATTAGACACATATAAGTTGCTAGAGCATTAAGAGCTGTCAGAAGGAGAACCATCAACTATCGATCACAACAAAGGGCTATTCTCGCAATCATAGCCAAAGATTAAAGCGAAGCATACACGAGGTACATTGATTCAATTAAGAGATTCACAGGTAAGTATAAAGTCACCATTAATTTCAGCAATCTCAATAATCTCAGAGTTTTCAGATATTCTGCTATCTTGAATTGAGAAGATTTCTTTTTTTGATATACTAAACACTTTCTTTTGACAGGTTTGAATCGAGGAGGCAAGATAACAATACAATGTAAAATTCATTCACTTGTCGATTTGGGTTTAAAAAGAACAGTGTTTGTCACACATCTCACATCTCACATTTTAAAATTGGGCTTAAAATTGACGTGGGGACTAAAATTGAACAAGACAAAGAATTTATCGATTTGGTGCATTAAAATTGAACAAGCAATCAACACCTACTTTTGGGCTTAAAACTGAACACTTGTGCTTGTGTGGTGGTGTATCTTAGTTCACATTTCAAATTTTCAGAGCTTAATCAATTTAGCTTGTGTCTTGAGTTTTGGGTGCACTTGCACAATGTGTTAGATTAAAAACCTTTATACTTTTTAGAAAGGCCTGTCCGGGGAATGCGCTTCTTCCTCGGAGAATGACCTTAAACCGACAATCCTTCCGATCGGTATATAAACAAGGCGCGAACCAAAGTTCTATCTTATCTAGCCAAGCTCGAGCGAGGTGTGTTGATGATAGTCTGGATTGAGTGAATATCCTTAAGGAGCTAGCATGGTCAACTAGGCTCTTAAGTGAGTCACACATGTACAAATTGATTGGATAGACGCTACAGACCCTTACTACAACCTTGTTATTTAGAGACCAACCTGATTTACCTCCAAACAGGTACCTTATTATAGTGCAAGGGGTTGCAGAATTTTCCCCCAAGATTTCCAACATATGTATCCCACGGTATTTGTGTAGTGAAAGAGATCTTCACTCCACAACAATAATACCTGGCAACAACAAAAACATGGGCGCCTACGTCATGGACCTTTGTATCCTAGTAGTGTGACAATTGCTATGTGAGCTAACAAACATTCAAGCATTGGGCCTATAACATTATATTATGAAGCCATTGACCTAGATTAATCTGATTGTTCATTGTTGAGACCTTGTGATAACCTTACAACTTGAAAAAGTTGTAGAATATACACATTGTCATTCTCCATTCTTCAAAGCATAGTGTCTGTCGTTCTTGTTCTTTGACCAGTTTTTGAAAACGCAAAAAAAAATCTAAACTGTCAAAATGAATCAAACGTGTTAAAGTTTAGGGTTGTCAACATCAACTATCTTGCAAATCAGAAGCATTGTTCCAAAATATTGAAATTGTCAGACAGTGATACTTATTCTCTAGTATTTTTGAGACTGTTTCCCTTTTGCCACAATTGCTCGCATTTTGCCGCAATTGACGGAAGTCTACTACAGTTAACCTATTTATTTCTACAATCGACTTGTTTATTACCGCAATTAGTGATAAAGTACCGCAATCAACCTTTTACTTTGCCGCAATTGGTGGATTTGTATCGCATTTAACCAGAGATACATTATTCCTATTTTGACCTGAAAACCTTGAAATAACTCTTCATTTGGTGTCCAAAACTAGTGTCAATCCCTGGAAAAAGTGAAGAACATTATGTGAATATCTAAACATTAAAGATCATCCATTCTCTGAAAAGCATAATTATTGTCTAAAACATTGTTAGTTCGAAAGCTCAGACTCAAAATATCTTGATCCCATCATATCAAACACCATCATTATCTCTATCAAGTGACTTTGTCCAAGGCAAAGGTCGACAAATATTATCTTTTACATCATCACCACTTTGAGATCAAGATAAATCAACATCTGACCTTAGAATTACCCTTGTCCAAAACATAACTCAAACTTCCTTAGAAAGAATATTCTTCCTTGTTTGCTTTATATCACTTGTTTTAGTTACAAAATCTGGACCACACTATGTCTCAAACACCTCATGGAGGGCCTTACACAAGGTCAAAGGATAGAACGCAACCTGATGAGTCATATATCAATAGATTCCCCAATTGGGAAATAGAGAGAGAAGATGACCCTTTTATAAACACAGTTCTACTCTATTCATTGAACAACCCCATGGGCCAGCTCTTTTCCAAAATGTCACAGAAGAGGAACTTGAGGATATAGATAAAGATGCTTATTTCACACAAGTGGTTGACATTGTTGTAGAGAGGAATCCTGAACACTTCTTAGCCATGCTGATAAAGAAGGGAGTCAAACTCCCCACTGAATTCAGTGTATCGACCATATGGACCCAAAACCCTCTCGCAGGTCAAAACACTACTCAGTCCTCTTAGATACTACCTGTTGTGTCTCAAATCTTCCCACCATTGGTAACACCCACATTGGCACAGACAATATCCAATCAAACCAATTACACAAACCAAGCAATCACATCTTCCACTCACAGCATGATAGGCTCGCAATTAAGTGCACCCATGGTCACTAGTATGCTTCCACCTTTGGTCTCATGGCCTGGACAATCAAGCTCTCATGTTATGCCTTCCATCCCACCAAATACCAGATGTTCTAAAACTATGCTGCTACTATAGTCGATTCCTACTAGTCTTGGGATCAACACCTCATGCCCATAGGGATCCGTCTCTATCGGTATTACTTACGGTCAACACCCACCCAAGGCTACACCTTTGCCCATTCCAAAACAAATCCCACCTCTGCAACAACAACCCCAGCTTCATTTTCCACAATTCCAACCCCAACAATAGCAACCCCAACTTCATTTGCCTCAAATCCAACCCCAGCAACAACAACCCCAGCTTCAGTTGCCATAATTCCAACCTCAGCAACAACAACCCCAGCTTCAACCCCAACCTCACCAGCAACAATATCAACCCCAGCAGTATCAACCATAGTTTCAACAACAACAAACGGATCAAAACCCACCATGGGCTACTCATGTGCTCCCATCTCAAAATCATATAGTGGGAAATCAATATCAAGTCCCCAAGGTGAAATCCTATGTTCCTACTCAAGGAACGTAGAGGCACAACCTCATACCTACCATAGCACAATAGAACATCATCACACATCAGCCTTAGTATCAAATGGACAGGTTGATGTAACAAATGCAAACCCTTCAAACACAAATGATAGATATGAAAAATTAGGGGCAAACCAAATCCTACACCACAGAGGATTTATGCCCATACCCCTTTGACCATTCTCTTCACATGTCTCCATTCCCAACTCACTTCTTGGTACCAAAATTTGACTAATATAGGGGCAGTACTAACCCTATTGAACATATCTGAGATTTTTTTTGCTAGTTGTGTCGAAGTCACACATGATGAGACATATTTAATGCGACTATTCCCACAAAGCTTGGCTGGACCAAAAATGGAATGGTTCTCGCGTCTACCTCATGGCATTTAGCCTTGGGGTGAACTGGCTGAATAGTTCATCGCTCACTTCCATTATAATATCGAGCGCAAGGTCAGTAACAAGGACCATTGCGATATCAAGAAGAAGGATGGAGAGTCTTTTGTGAAGTTCCTATAGAGATGGAGGAATACTGCAAACCGCATAACATATGATGTGCCTGAACAAGACCTAATAGTCATGTTTGTTGACAACCTGATCCCAGACATGTCATTCACAACAGAATTGTAGTTAGGTCCAAACTTCACACAACTTATCAAACGAGGAATTCATTGTGCACAAAACTTAGTCAAACAAGGAATCCTTGCAGATCCAACACAAATGAATACAAACAAAAATGCAATGAACAAAGCTAAGTGGTGGAACAAAAACAAGAGTGTCACCAACAATGGCATCATTAATGTGAAGATAGTCAACTATGCACAACCCAAGGTGTCACTGCAAAGCACACTTGTGGCCAACCAAAAACCCACAAGGCCCACTCATCAAGCATACACTCAAAATCAACCTCCCCTTGTCCAAACGGCCACTGTGTCAAACAGTCAACAACAGACTCATTGCAAACCATGGTTTCAATTCCAGTAACAAGATTTCACACCATTAGGAGAGCCGATAGAATCAACTTTACGCAAGTTGATACAATCCAATGCTATCACTCTCCCAAAAATTAGGGAATTTGAACAAGATGACAACAAACCAAGGTGGTATAATGACAAAGACTTTTGTGAGTTTCATCGAGTGAAAGGACATAAAATGTCTAACTATTACCGATTGAAACACGCTATCCAAGATCTAATTGACCCATGGGTCATCGATGTAATAAATACCCAAGCCAAAGGAACAACTGATCACACTATCTTCAATGATACATTTCATGATCACAATAAAGGAAAATCATCTAGATCTGGTGGATCATCCAAACAAGTCAGCTATACATATGCCAACAGTGATAACGTTATCAATTGCCTCAATCCTTGAGATAGCAATGTGGCTACGATCACTATCGAAGACCAAGGTAACAAATGTTCTGTAACTACGTGTCGCACCAGAGTTGTCTTACAGGGATTACCATCCTCATCTTCTATATATGCCAATACTAATGCAACCTTAGATCCACAACCAAGCATAGTGGATCAACTAAAGAGCACACCTGCCTAGATCTCCATGTTTGACCTATTACGCATATCTTTGCAACATAAACTGGAACTTGACCAAGCCCTTCATAATGTAGTTGTCCCAAGGGACATAACACCCAAGAGCTTCCAAACAATGGTTAACCATATAGCTACTAACAAACATGCCACATTCACAGACCATGATGTGCCACCACATAAACCCCTGCATAATGATCTTTTGCACTTGCTTGTCTAGGTCCAAAAAAGTGCTATCCATAGAGTCCTTGTTGATGGTGGAGCTGGGTTAAACATCTATACTCTAAATTTAATCAAGCAACTGGGCTATTCATAATCAAGCATTGATGTCACAAGGAGGATAAATATTAGAGCTTATGATGAAGAGGAGAGATCCTCTAAAGGTATTATCATTCTACTTGTCCATATTGGTCCAATGGTCAAAAACACTCCCTTCCAGATCCTAGATCTTGAGTTTGGATACAACATGTTTCTAGGGAGACCATGGATACATGAAATGCAAGTTGTACCCTCAACATACCACCAATACATCAAATTCCCACACCAGGGAGAAGAAATAATCATAGAGGGAGATCCCCAACCTTTTCAATACTGTAATGCAATCCAAATTAGCACTGACAACCAGGTACCCCTAAGCCAAGATGCAAGCATCCCCTTGTCCTCTGATTTGAATCCTAAGGATATCACATGAAAAGCAAGGAAAAAATCCATTACCGACAAGGGTTGTGGTGAATATAGATATGAGGAGGCTTTCACCATCATGCACATGCCTCAGAGCCCAAGAACTTATGGCATGCCACAACCTGTTATTATAACAGAAACTCTGCAACCTATTCTATTCAGATGTCCACCCACAACCTTTGTCAAATAGGGAGACATTGCAGAGGATAATCCATTTGAGAAAGATATCAGTATGTGGTTGTACCAAGATCCACAAGAGACATTAGGAAAACCCCTACCCTTGTCAAACTATGGAAATGGTTATACAATGTTACAAAGATTTGGGTATGATGGTACGACTGGTCTAGGAACAAGGAAACAAGGCTTAATGGAATTGTCTCTTCCACCAAACCATAGAAACAAGAGAGGGTTAGGCTATGGGAAACAAAGAACTAGGCCTATAATCCAAGACATCCTAGTTGATTAGGAACAAATAGCAGAGATGCACCGGGGGCACAACTCAGAACATGTCTTAATAAGAAACATAGTGGCAAAATTGTTGCCTGCCAAAGAGGGAACCACTCAAACCTGAATAAACCTCAACATAGAGATCAATGATAATGAAGGAAGTGAGACGTCTGACATGCGTTCTATTGAAACTAACTCCCATGAGTATGAGTTGAGATCCCTTCATGACTCTGAACCTTCAATCCTAGATTATTCCCCTCAGTCAGACACTATCATAAACCTGGAAGACTTATTTGAACAACTATCCATTAATGACCAACCCTGCATGGATAAACATGTCATTTACCATTCCTCAGGTGATGCATCCACATCACATTCTATTTTTGTAGGAGCCATATCTGTCATCCCTTTCAACCACATAGAGTCAAACCAAAATGAGAGTCTATGTCTAGTACACCCAGAGCTCATATAGTGGGATTAACAAGGACCACCTAATATGGATGTCTTCGAGAATGATGAGGCTATTAAAAAATTCATGTGACTTAGAGAGGGAATACCATAAGGAGACCACAAAGCAGGCTTCTCCTTTGACCTCGATAGATCATCATAATTCAAGGAGGAAGCCCCTCTTTCCAGTTCACAAAGGAAAAAGAACAAAAAATAATAAAAAAACTAAAACAAGACGTATCTTCTAGAAAAAACTTCACTGAGGTGCTAGAAGATGGAAATAATGAACTCCTCCCCTTGATAGAGGAGAAATCAGCATTACTAGCAGAAGAAACAAAAGAAGTCAATTTGGGAGATGAAAAGAACATAAAGAACATATACTTGGAAAAATCACTCACCCCAGAGGAGAGAGAATAGTTCATCATTTTCTTCAAGGAAAGGATGATCAACTTCATATGGTTATACTAAGATATGCCAGGATTAGATCCATAAATTGTGCTACATCATCTCTCGTTGCTACCCAATGCCAAACTTATCATGAAGAAGCTAAGGAAGATGCATCCCCATGTTGTATTGCTTGTCAAGGCAGAATTGAAAAAACTCTTGGATGTCAAGTTCATAAGACCAATCACATACACAGACTGGATATCTAACTTGGTACCATTTACAAAGAATAGTGGTTAGATACGGATTTGTAAAGACTTCAGAGATCTCAACATAGCTTGTCCCAAGGATGATTTTCATTTACCTAATATTGACATGATAGTGGATCTAACCGCTGGACATCAAATGCTATCACTCATGGATGGATTTTTAGGATATAATAAAATAAGGATTGCGCTAGAAGATGAACATAAAACAACTTTCACATGTCCTTGGGGCACTTACTGTTGGAACGTCATGCCGTTTCATCTCAAGAATGCTGGCACAACATATCAAAGGGCTATGACAACTATTTTTCATGATCTCATCCACAAAACAATGGAAGACTACGTGGACAACATACTAGCCAATTAAATGCTTTTCAAGGATCATATGCAAGTATTGGGACCAATCTTTGACAGAATGCAGGAATACAAGGTCCGTTTAAACCCAAAGAAATGTGCATTCGGGGTCACCGCAGGAAAGCTACTAGGGCTCATAGTGTCACATAGAAGAATCAAAGTAGACCTAGAGAAAGTCAAAGAAATATTGGGCATGCCTCCACCATCAAACATAAGGCAACTAAGAGGGTTACAAGGAAGGCTCCAATCAATTAGGCACTTCATAGCTCAGCTAGAAGACAAGTGCCACCCATTTCAACATCTACTGCACAAAGACATCAAATTCATATGGACAGAGCGATGTGAACAAGCGTTCCAAATATTCAAGGATTATTTACTCAAGTCTCCTATATTGGTGCCACCAGTCTAAGGCAGACCATTTCTCCTGTATATCTCAGTAACAGAATTAGCATTAAGCATACTCTTAGCACAACATGACGATACAGGGAAGGAGAGAGCCATCTACTATCTCAATAGAACTTTGGCTAAATAATAGCTCAACTATATACCAATTGAAAAATCATGCCTGGCAGTTGTCTTCACTTCCAAGAAGTTGAGACATTACATGTTGAGTCACCAAACAAAGTTCATCACACATATTGATCCCTTAAAGTACCTCCTAAGAAAAGAAACGCTCACTGGATGACTTGCAAAGTGGGTAATGATCTTAAGTGAGTTTGATATCAAGTACGTAGATAGAAAGGCCATCAAAGGGCAAGTGATTGCAAACCAATTAGCAAAGGCACCTCTACAAGATCATCAACCTATCATTTTTGACTTTCTAGATGAATCCATTATGACACTACAACCAACAATCGAGGTATGGAAACTATACTTTGATGGATCGTGCACAAACCATGGTGTAGGGGTAGGAATAGTGCTTATCACTCCAAATCATGATAAAATTCCAAAGTCTTTCAGACTCAACTTCCCATGCACAAACAACATAGCAGAATATGAAGCACTGGTCATCGGTTTAAAGATAGCAATTCAATGGAGAATCAAGAACCTTAAAGTCTTTGGAGATTCATAGTTGGTCATTAGTTAGGTCAACAATGATTATATGACCAAAGATGAGAAGTTAATACCATACAAAGCATGGATTGAAACATTACACACCAAGTTCCATTACATCTTCTTCAAGCAAGTACCATGAGCTCAGAAAAAAGCTACAGACATAATGGATAACATAGCATCACTGATCGATATGCTAGGAAATGAAACACAATTCTAGTTTCTAGTAGAACAACTCTTGGTGCCATCAGATCAAGCATCCATCACAGAATCAGCATGTATCCTTGTTGGCCCTAAAACCCCATGGTACCAAGATGTATAAAACTACCTCCAAAATAGTGTCTTACCTCCCAAATTGTCTAGAAACTAGAGAAATTACCTCATCCACCAAGCCTCTAGGTATACCATCCTCTCAACTACTTTATATAAACAAAGTCTAGATAGAACACTACTACGATGTCTCACTTCCATGGAATCCCAGAGAGATTTGTATGAGGTACATGAAGGAATTTGTGGAACCCATGGAGGTGGCAACAACTTAGCTAAGAAGATCATCCGCATGGGATAATATTGGCCCATAATAGAGACAGATGCACACAAACATGTACAAAGGTGTAGGCAATGTTAGATTCATGGAGACCTCATCCATGCACCAGCCCAAGATCTAAATCCTATCACATCACCAAATGGACACAAATACATCATAACAGTAATAGAGTACTTCACTAAGTGGGTGGAAGCAATTCCTCTCACTTACATTACTATAAAGCATATATCAATGTTCATACTTAACCACATCATTTGTCGATACGAGATTCCTCAAACCATCCTAAGAGATCACGGTACGCCTTTCCAAAAAAAATATGTTGAAGAGAGATGTGAATAGTTCCATATCAAACAAGGGCTCTCTTCCTTTTATTATCCTTAAGGGAACAGCCAAGTCGAAGCTACAAACAAAACAATCTTGAAAATATTGAAGAAAATAGTGAACAAATCAGGGTGAGACTGGCATTTACAGCTTACTCCCGCATTATGGGCATATAGAACTAGCATGAGAACACCTACAAGAGCCACTCCTTTCTCCCTTGTGTATGGATTAGAGGCAGTATTACCCCTCGAAGTGGAAATTCCATCCCTAAGGATTTCTTTGAAGAACCTAATTACAGACGAAGACTACAGAGTAGCAAGGCTCAGTGAACTAGAGTTACTAGATGAAAGAAGACAGCATGCCTTCAATCACTTACAAGGCTATCAGAATCACCTTAGAAGGAACTATCATAAGAAGGTGAGGTCATAAACATTTGAGGTAGGAGACCTTGTCCTTATGGAAAATCAAAAGAACCAAGCAAAGTGAGTCAAACCCAGAAAGTTCAAGCCTAACTGGCTAGGACCATATGTCATTGCCAGCTCTACCCAAAGTGGGGCATTCATACTGGCGACACCAGAATGAGATTAGCTCCCCAGATACATAACCAACATGCACCTCAAGAGGTTCTACCCTTGAAGTCTCTATGGTTAAGGCACCTATCTACATATCCAAAAAATATCAAAAAATTACAAAATATAAAATGTTACCTTGGTGAAAACCTGGCAATCAGGCACCTTGGTGACAAATAAAAAAAAATAAAAAAATAAAAAATTCAAGAGAAACAAAATCACTCTCTCAGTGAAAACCTAGAAAAAAGGTGCTATTGAGTAGGTACCTTGGTGAAAACCTGGCAAACAGGCGCCAAGTGTTCAAATCCAGCTTCACCATCAATGAACTCTAAGACCAAAAGCTTGAGCACACTTCAAATGCAAGACTGACTACCCAAACTGTATCCAAAAGCACAAACCCCTTTGAGCACCAAACACTTATCCATGGTTAGTACTGGTCCACCAGACTAGGGGGTGATTCAAAATGTCCTGAAAAAAACCAAAAAATTAGAAAACTCATCAAAAAATCCTAAAAAACATCAAAAAATCCTAAGAAAATCAATCTTCATCAAAAACATTCAAAAATTGAAAAATCCCATGCAATCAAACCAGCTTGGTTATTAAGAGAGAAAAGGGTGATCACGCCTAGTCAATCAATAGTCACAATCATGAGCTTTGCAAATCAACATTAGGGCTCATCTGACACAGCTTTATCAATCTATCAAACCTATCAACAAGCAACTGGCGACCAAGCCAATTTATCAATTGTCACAATCATGAGCTTTGCGAATCAACATTGGGCCCATCTGACACAGTTTGATCAACTACCAAAACAATCACAATCAATCAATCAATCATATCGCTCATCTTACACAATACGCTCAAACCAGACAAGTCAGTCTTATATAAGTCATTTATTACTGAAACCAAACACACTCAAGAAATCAAGCCAATCAAGCCTATCAAAAGAGTCGATCCAATCAAGAGAATCTAACTGCATCAAGGAACCATCCAAAAATGTTGACTAGGTTAGTCAGTCGGTCAAATGTCAATCTATATTTCGTAGTTGTTTTCTTACGCTACTCAGGATCCACCATGTGAGGAGAGTAGCTATGATAGATCATGAATTATTTTCTTTGATTGTTGTCTATTGAATGTTCACTTTGATTTCAGGGCCATGATGATTTAGGATAAATGCGGTAGGTGTTGTCACTTATCTGGAAGTCGCGCAGTTCCACAATCTGAGCTTAACCCTGGGAAAGAATTGGACATTCATTCTCTTTTATTTTCTTGTTTGGTTTATAGAATCAAGAGCTCGCAACGCTATTCAGATGGACTATGGGTGCATTGGAGTTCTATCTTGGCTTCTATGGTCTTTTCTTTTATGTTTCAATCAAGAGCTCATGATGCTATCCAAATGGACTCTAGCGGCGTAGGAGTTATATCTTGTTTTCTTTGGCTTTTCTTTACAGAATCAAGAGCTCGCGGTGTTACCCAAATGGACTCTAGGTGCATAGGAGTTCTATCTTGGTTTCCTTTTTCAATTTATTTGGAGGATAAAACGGTATCTAGATGGTCAATATCTTGGTGCTTTTTGGCTCTCTTTCTTTTCAAACAAGGAACAAAGATGAACTCAGATGGTCAATATTTGTGTGCACTAAGTTCTCTTTCTATTCAATCTCTCTTCTCCTTCTGCTTATCAAGAGGTCATGGTGGTATCTAGGTGGTATGTGATATGGATACATTGGACGCTCTTCGAAATTTCAAAAAACAAAAATAAAAAAGATGCAATGATGACAAATATTGGAAACAGGGGTAGCGACTTGGGACACTCATCCTTTATATCAATTCATATCTATCAAAAAATCAAAAAAAATCCTTTCTGTCATTCCATGTCTATTATATCAATCCTAGAGAGCATCTATCCATACTAACTTCTTTCTAAATTAACACATGCATTAATCAGATACTTTGTGCATAATAGATTGCATTCATTCCATTTAAGTGCATCAGAAAATGAAAAAAACATAGTAGTTGCATACATGATAAATCATAAAATCACATGCATCCATAAGCATCTCATATAAACATGAATTTCATTTCCACCTTCCTACATAAACATGTCAGTATCATAGGAAAAGTAAATTATCCATCTATGAGTCTGCATAATAGAATCATGTTGCATATACACTTTCATCACTTAAAACTAAATCATGTAGAATCATACATATAAAAAGTAAACCAATGCACATCATATCAAAAACACTAGCTGCATCTCATATAAATAAAAATATCTGAGTACAATGAATGGTCACAAGTATGAACAAAGGAAGGTCATCAACATATATATCAATAAATATCAGTGTGTCGGGATACAAAAATTGATACTGCTCAGAGTATATCAAATGAACATCACTACAAAAATGGTACATGATACAAAATCTCCAAGAAGGCAATGTGACAAATGAATGGCTCTCTTGGCTACTTATAGGGATTTCTAAAAACCCTAATTTCTCTAGGAGGTCCAATTTTCCTTCCCAGTCCCCATAAACTTCCACAGTCAATATCAGGGGCAATATAAAGCATTTTTTAAATCAGTCAACTACCTAGATTCAAAAATTTTAGTTTCAACAAATTAATGCTCATGTCACCACTTTTCACACAAATTTGTTGAGGGGGCATAAATACACCTACTATCACCTGGGCAAGCAGGGGCAAGATCAAAATCAAAGAATATTTGACACACTACGACAAGTCACATCACATCAAAGAGGGGCAAATGTAGATACGCAAAAATGGACAGGCTTGCGACTTTACATTAAAAACACTAATTTTCATCTATTAATTAATAGTTTTTTAATCATTAATTAATCATCTATTTTCTTCTAAATTAATTTTCCAAATCATCTAATCAAATTTCCAAAATTAATTTAATAATTAATTTTATTTAATTAATTAACTTTAATTGATTATTACCATTAATTAATTAATTAAATTCAATTTCCTATAGTTTAAATTCAAATATTTAAACTTACTAATTAAATTAATTTAATTTCATCCAATAAAACAATTCTAAATAAAAAAGAATTCAATTATCTCACATGTTGAAAATATTAATTAAATAAATGAATTAAATATTCATTTATCTTCAAAGAAATAACTCTAATCATATCACATGGGTTACTCCACCCATCTCTCCAGTCCACATGGGTAACTCCACCCACCTCTTCAGTTCTAAAAGGTAACTCACAAATTTACAATTAGCTCTTCAGTCAACCAAACTCTATCTCCTCTTTACCAAATGAAGAGATGGAGTTTACTGGTGCCTTCTCCAGTTCCTTTTAATCTCAACCATTCATCTCCCTATCTTTGGGATTGATCTCAACCATTTATATCATCCCCAATTCCTATATAATAAATCCTTCATAACCATTTGAAGGATCCAGGGTTTCAAGCTCTCATGTGTCATTACTATGTTAGTTTGGTTCTAGCATTCAATCCATCTTGCGATCATACACCCGTTTCAATTAGAAAATTCTCGACACTTCTCAAGTCATAGACGCTGCCACACCAATAATGAGCATCAAAAATAGTGTTTCAGGAGGAGGAGAGAGAAAAAATAGAAGCTTCAAGTGCTTTGGGGTTTGCATTCATTTTTTTTCCTTTCATTTCTTGTACATTTTATTGGTTACATTTCAAGTTATTCATTTTAGTAGTCTTGTGTACGTGATTATTATCATTGTAAAACCTTTGCTACTAACCCTTGCCTTTGGAAATCTTGGGAACCATGAATCACGAAAAGGAGGTGTACACTTCTAAAATGCCTGCAAATGCCTAAGTGTTGATTCACATTCCCTCCCATGGAATCTCAGAACATGCTCTTTAAGTTCAAGAGGAAGATGATTTGGGTAGCTTGGGACGTTCTTGAAGTTTAATGACTTGTATTTTTCCAAAATAAATAATTCTCTCTATGAGTGTGGTTGACATTGTTGTGGCTGATGTTATTGATGACATGTAACTGATTAAATGTTTGATAATGTTAAGTTGAAGATGATGCAAGATATTAAATCAGTTAATGGTTTATATTGTCATTGATGTCAACTTGATATCATTTGTACGGTCATGTACATAATGTCAAAGACTTCAGAGAATCAATGGAACAAAGATTATGCTTTCAGCAATGCATAAAATTCAAGTATTCACTAAGTGACAGATAGCACCGATAGAGTGCACACCATCGGTAAAGGCAAAGAACAAATTTCATAGTGATATCCAACGAGTAGAAGACAGTATTGCCCGACAAAACAAAATCATAGTGATACCCGATGAGCTAAAAATAGAGCTGCCCGACAAGAAAAATCCAATGATGCCCAACGAACAAAGATCCCAAAGCTGACTGGAGTCACACCAACAAAACTGGTAGTTATCACCGACGACTAATTGCAGAGTTGACCGACAGAACAAAGAGTTCAGAAAATGACAAAATATCTAGCTGGCAGATCTTAAGGATATACTTAACTGGTTGTTTTATTTGTTTTATTTGACCAAAGTTAAGTAATTGATTTAAAGAATATTTGTACAGTTGGCAAGAAGATAACTACAAGATAAATCAAAATTTAAATCTTTAAATCAAATTGGCTAGATTTTTGTTCACGCCAAGAATCAAGAATTAAGAAACAGTGAATATCATGTCTATATAAGAGACAAACATAATTCATTTCCATAATCATATACACGAGAAGGGGAGTGAATAAAAAGAGGATGCTGAAGAGAAACTGATGAAGAAGAACTTTATACAGTCCTGATCAATCAAGCTAAAGAAGAGCTAAAGAATTCTACAGACACCGACGAACAGTGAAGCACAACATCACAGAGAAGAAAGTGTGGAGCAAAAAGAATTGAATTGATACATTGATCAAAGAGGTAATGTACTTAAATAGATCTGAAAATTTGCAATTTAAGTTGCATTAGAAACAGGTCATAGTGTTTTAGTTTAACCATTGAAGCATCAAGTCTCTTAATCGAGCAAGACTTAACAGTCTTCTATATATTGAGGTATATCCTAACAGATTGCCAAAAAGGTTGATTCATGAAAGTAGCATTGAAATTGCATAAAGCCTATTGACAGCCTAAGAAGGAGACTGATTCAAGGATGGTAGCAAATAGATGCCCGATACTAAGTGACAACCTCTATGTATAAAATCCTCTAACAAGGTCACACCTAACAATGTTTTTGTAACCTTTAATAGGGTTGGCTCCTAACAGGGCTCACTTCAGAAGAGTGAAAAATTGGGGTATCGGTCCTAGTGGTTTTTCCCTTAACAGGGTTTCTATGCTAAAATCCATGTGTTATGTGTGTATGGTTATTACTTTACAATTTTACATTTCACATATGCATTACTAGATTGATTGACATACTCTGCATATTTGCTAAGTGTTGGTAAATAGTTTTACTGCTTATCGGTAATCAAAGAGAATAAGGACAGACAAGGAAAATGGACAGACAGTTAAATCATTATTAGTATTTTATGGCATGCATCTTGTAGGGACTTAATAATATGAGGTTTATTAATTGGTGGTTAAAGTTTAAAGGATAATTTTTGAAGCCACTGATTCACCCCCCCCCTCTCAGTTATTACTAACAATTGGTATTAGAGCTTGTGTGCTTAGAAGGAAGGTTTCAAGACCTAAGTAAAGATCACAAGATGAATAGACGAGATGTGCCCAAGTTGAACAAAGACAACTTTTCTTCATGGCAATGCAAGATAAGATTCCACTTATTAGGTATTGGTAATGATGTTACTCAATATTTAGATATTGAATATGTGTTGCCTATAGGAGTATTGATAGTAGATCAATTGAGAGAGAAGAATGAGCATAAATGCATGGTTATAGAGCTTTCTTCCTCACTCTCTGATGCTGAATTTGAAGACGTGAAGGACTGCAAAACTGCAAAGAAAATGTGGGAAAAACAGAAGCTTGTACATGGAGGTGATACAAATGTTTTGAGAGCCAAGGTAGAAAGCCTTAGAGGAAAGTTTGATGATCTCAGAATGAAATAAGGAGAAAACATCACAAAGTACAACACAAGAATAAAATAAGTAGTCAATGCTATACAAGGTGTTGGAGGTACAGTTGAAGAAGAAATAGTGGTAAGTAAAATCTTAAGAACCTTATTGCTTGTATATGCTATTAGAGTTTCTGCTATTCAAGAAATGAGAGCAGTAGAAAACAATATAGTTACTCTTGATAGTTTAATTGGTAGACTAATTTCATTTGAGATGAATAACTTTGACAATAGTGTCTTACCAAGTTTAGAGTCTACATTTAAGTCTTCTATGAAAATAAGAAAATCCAATCGTAGATTCTCATCTAGAAGGGACAGTGAAAGTGAAAGTGAAGAAGAAGATCTAGACAAAATAGAAGCACTTATGGCTAGAAGAATACAAAGAGGCAAATGTTAATACAAAGGCAAGCTACCACTTGTATGCTTTAATTGTAAAGAGATTGGACACTTTGTTGCAAGATGTCCTAATAGAAGAAAAGATAATAGAAGTAATGATAGATCTTTTGAGAAGAAATCTAACAGAGGTGATAACAAAGATTACAGAGGTTACTGACAATCAGAAAGAAAGGATACCCAAGACTACAAGGATAAAGGCAAGAAGGCTAGCTACCTAGCTGCTTGCAAAGATCAAGATACTAATACCAAACCTGATGATGACATCGAGATGGTATTTGTAGCTGTGAAGGATGATTCAGATGAAGATTAAAGGTATGAAGAAACTGTACTCATATCTAAGGTTAGTAAGAATGATATCTAGATTATAGATAGTGAATACACTCACCATATGACCGGTGACAAAGAAAATTTTAATACTTCTGAATGTTATAATGGTGGTATAGTAAGAATGGGAAATGATACACCTTGCCCAGTTGAAGGTAAAGGAACAATAATGTTGAATAACTTGATTAAATTTGAAAATGCTTATTGGATAAAGGGATTGAATTATAATCTATCGAGTGTTTCTCAGCTGAATAATTCAGGTCACAAAGTAGCATTTGAAAATAAGAAGGCAAAGATCTTCAATGAATCAGAAAAACTGATTGGTACTGGTGAACAGATTAAAGGTAACTTACTCTATCTGAATGATACTAACATCACTTGCTTAATGACTAGAAATGAAGACATATGGTTGAGGCACAAAATACTGTGTCATGTGAATTTTGACAACATGGTGAAAATAAGAAGAAGAAGAAGTGTAAGAGGCTTATTGACGATGACAAAGCCAGACAACATCATGTGCAAAAATTGTCAAAAAGGTAAAATGACAAAGTCTAGTTTCAAAAGTAAAACCCATACATCTGATGATATTCTAGAATTAGTCCATACTGATTTATGTGGAACTATGAGGACAAAGAGTTATTATGGAGATACATATTTTATTCTCTTTGTTGATGATTACTCTAGAATGATGATAGTCATGTTTCTAAAAGAAAAATCTTAAGAATTCAAGATGTTTAAATGGTATAAGGCTATAGTAGAAAAACAAAGTGGTAAGGATCTAAAATGTTTAAGATCAAATAGATGAGGAGAATTTATATCAGATAAATTCACTAATTGCTTTAATGAGCATGGTATAAAAAGACAGGTTTCTCAACCAAGAACACCACAGAAAAATAGGATTACTGAGAGAAGGAACAGCTCAATAGTTGATTGTGCAAGAACACTGATGATAGAAAAGGACATCACCCAAATCTTCTTGAGGGAAGCTGTCAGCACTGCTGTTTATACACTTAACAGAGTACAATTGAAGAAGGACACAAAGAAGACACCTTATGAGATATGGTATGGTAAAATACCCAATGTAAGTTACTTAAAAATATTTGGTAGTCAATGTTATGTCTTAAAGGATGATAGAAATGGAAAGCTTGATGCCAAAAGTGATGAAGGTATTTTTCTGGGGTATTCTACCAAGAGAAAAGCTTTTAAATGTCTAATCAAGGCTTCTAACAAAATAGTTGAAAGTGCAAATGTGAAGATTGATGAATTTTCAGAAAAGAATGAGTTGGAAAGTACAAAAGAACCAAAAGACTAAAACAATTTTGTATATTGTGAAGAACCCATAACTCTACCTGAGAAATAGTGCTTAATTTCAGAACAATAGAATGTTACAACCGATGGTTAGAATGCTATTACTGACAGTCAGGATAATGATCAAGATAATGTGCAAGGTAATGAAGATCAAGCTAATGCACAAAGAGTTGTACCTATACTTGCAAGATATGTAAGAAGGAACCATCTAGAGGACCAGATCATAGGAGATAAGAAAGATGGTATAAGAACAAGAAGTAAGTCTTTAAACTCAAATTGCTTAATTTGTGAGTTTGAGCCAAAATCTATCAATGATGCACTAGATAATGAAAAATGGATAAGTTCTATGAATGATGAGATTGAGTATATTGAGAAGAACAAAACATGGTCACTTGTGCTAAGACCAGATGACAATAATGTCATTGGTACTAAATGGATATTCAGGAACAAGCTGAACGAGAATGGAGAAGTCACAAGGAACAAAGAAAGACTAATATGCAAGGGGTATGTACAAGAGGAAGGTATAGACTATGGAGAAAGCTTTGCACCCATTGCTAGGCTAGAAGGAGTAAGAATACTACTTTCTTATGCTGCATATAAAGGATTCAAAGTATATCAAATGGATGTAAAGTTAGCATTCCTAAATGGAATACTTGAAGAAGAGGTATACATTGAACAACCAGAAGGGTTTGTGGATCCAGACAAGAGAAAAATGGTATTTAGACTTTACAAAGCCTTATATGGATTAAAACAAGCTCCTAGAGCCTGGTATGAACAACTTTATTCCTATCTAATAAGTATTGGACTCATAAGGACTAGTGAAAACAGTAATCTTTACTTAAAAAATGATACTGATTCTAACACTTTGATTACTGAAATATCTGTCAATGACATCATATTTGGAGGTAATGATATGCTATGCAAATCATTTTCTAATGAGATGAGCAAAGAGTTTGAGATGTCTATGTTTGGAGAGATCAAGTTCTTTCTTGGTCTATAGATCATTCAACAAAGTGAATGTATTTTCATTACAATGTCCAAATACATCAAAGAGGTCCTGAAAATATTTAAGATGGAAGATTCCAAACCTGTTGGAACACCAATGGCTACTGGATATAAATTAACAGAGGAAGACAAGACAACAGAGGTAAATCAGACTTTGTATAAATCAATGATAGAAAAACTCATGTATGTTGTACACACTTGACTAGATATTGAACATGCAGTAGGAATTATTGCTAGATTTTTTGCTAACCCCAGGGAATCACATATGACTATTGTGAAAAGAATCTTAAATATCTGAAGAATACTGAGGAATTTGGCTTATGGTATAAAAGAGAAGAAAAATTTGAACTAAAATTGTTTACCGACGTTGATTGGGCTGGAAATATTAATGACCGAAGGAGCACAACTGGAGGAGCATTCTTTATGGGTGACAAACTTGTCACATGGATTAGCAAGAAGCAAGGATGCATCTCTTAGTCTAATGTAGAAGCAGAATATGTTGTTGCTGCTGCAAATTGCTCAAATATTGCATGGATCAAATAGTTGCTGGAAGGTATGCATATGAAGATCTAAGAACCAGTGATTATCTATTGTGATAACACCAGTGCAATAAACATTTTCAAGAATTGAGTCATGCATTCCAAGACAAAACACATTGCAATCAAGTATCATTACTTAAGAGAACAAGTTAAAGAAAAAAGAGGTGATACTTAAGTATGTGCAATCAAAATAACAATTGGTTGATATCTTCACCAAGCCACTGCCCAAGGATACATTTGAGTACTTGAGAATGAGACTAGGGGTCAAACCCTTGTCTACCAGTCAGTAAAGGACTAAAGACTGCATCAGCCTATATATTATCAGAATATCATTCATATTGATGCAAGCAAAAGGATGAACTTCAAAGCTACATCTATGTATAGAAAGGTATATATCAGAACCGAGCACCAGAGCATATTGTTGTATTACTGATGGATAAGGGAAATTCAAGGAATATATTATGGATAGAAGAAAATAATTGTTTGACATGAATGTCAGATATTTGTAAAATATTTGTTTGGCATTGTTGTCAAAGGGAGAGAATGTATCCATATTATCACAAGAAATTATTCATTATCAGATTACTCCAAATAGGGAGAGATCATATCTATAGGGAGAGAATTTGTATCAAGGAATCATATACAAAGAGAAAGTTGCTGACAAGAGACAGAGACATCAAAGAAGAAAAACAATCAAAAGAGAGAAATTAACACAAGAACAGAACACAACACATCAGTATAAGAAACACAAAAAGTTGCAAGAATAAAACCTAAGCTAATACAAAGCTTACCGGCAGTCAGACATTTTTATCGGTTATCAAAACAATCTGTTTGGTAATTTGATGAATCTCAATAATTATATTTCATATTGTATTAGAAATAGTATAGTGTGATAATATAGTATGTTACCATCAATGCCAAAGGGAGAGATTGATGACATGTAACTGATTGAATCTTTGATAATGTTAAGTTGAAGATAATGCAAGACATTAAATCAGTTAATGGTTTGTATTGTCATTGATGTTAACTTGATATCATCTGTATGGTCATCTACATAATGCCAAAGACTTTAGAGAATCAATGGAACAAAGATTATGCTTTCAACAATATATAAAAGTCAAGTATTCACTAAGTGACATACAACATCGACAGAGTGCACACCATCGGTAAAGGCAAAGAACAAAAGTCATAGTGATATCTGACAAGCAGAAGATAGTATTACCCAATAAAGCAAAATCATAGTGATACCTAACGAGCTGAAAATAGAGCTGCCCGAAGAGAAAAATCCAATGATGCCCGACGGATGGAGATCTCGAAGTTGATTGGAGTCACACCGACAAAAATGGCAGTTATCATCGATGACTAACTTCAGAGTTTACTGACAGAACAGAGAGTTCATACAACGAAAAAATATCTAGTTGGTAGAGCTTAAGGATAGACTTAACTAGTTGTTTTATTTGTTTTCTTCAACCAAATTTAAGTAATTGATTTAAATAATATTTATACAGTTAGCAAGAAGATAACTATGAGATAAATCAGGAGTTAAAGCTTAAAATCAAATTGGTTGGATTGTTGTTCACGCCAAGAATCAAGAATCAAGAAATAATGAATATCATGTCTATATAAGAGACAATCATAATTCATTTCTGTAATCACATACATGGGAAGGGGAGTGAATAGAAAGAGGATGCTAAAGAGAAACTGATGAAGAAGAACTACATACATTCATGATCAATTAAGTTGAAGAAGAGCTAAATAATTTTGTAGACACTGACGAACAATGAAGCACAACATCACAGAGTAGAAAGTGTGGAGAACAAAGAATTGAACTGATACATTGATCAAAGAGGTAATGTACTTAAATAGATCTGAAAATCTTCAATTCAAGTTGCATTAGAAACAAGTCATAGTGTTTCAGTTTAACCATTGAAGCATCAAGTCTCTTAACAAAGTAGGACTTAAAAATCTTTTATATATTGAGGTACATCCCAAGGAGTGCCAAAAAGGTTGATTCATGAAAGTAGCATTGGACTTGCCAGATACCTATTGAAATTCTAAGGAGGTTGATTCAAGGATGGTAGCAAGATTTGCCTAAAGCCTATTGACAGTCTAAGAAGGAGGCTGATTCAAGGATGGTATAAAATAGATGCCCAATACTAAGTAACAACCTCTATGTATAAAATCCTCTAACAAGGTTACACCTAATAGTGTGTTTGTAACCTTTAACAGGGTTGGCTCCTACAGGGCTCACTTTAGAAGAGTGAAAATTTGGGATACCGGTCTCAGTGGTTTTTCCCTTAACAGGGTTTCTACGTTAAAATCCATGTGTTATGTGTGTATGTTTATTACTTTACTATTTTATATTTCACATATGCATTTCTGGATTTATTGGTATACTCTGCATATTTACTGAGTGTCGGTAAATAGTTTTACAGCTTATCGGTAATCAAGGAGAATAAGGACAGACAAGGAAAACTGACAGACAATTAAATCATTATTAGTATTTCATGGTATGCATCTTGTAGGGACTTAATAATCTAAGGTTTATTAATTGGTGGTTAAATTTTAAAGAATAATTTTTGAAGCCACTAATTCACCCCCCCTCTCAGTTATTACTAATAGTTACATGACTAATTTTTGAATGTACTGATACATCTTGAATGCTTGGAATTATATTCTTCATTAATTATTTTGTAGAGTCACCACCTCTTTCAAAGAGGAATATAATCTTTTTTTCTTCCGAGTTCTCTCCTACAACGAAGTCATTTGTTCAATTTGTAATAATTCTCTAGACATAGATTTCAAATTCTCTTGACACCTTGAATATTTTTTCCAAATGAATTTATCACTTGTCTCTCCAACATAGTTGCCAATATTTTGGTTCCTAAAATCACAAGTTTTCCAAACCCTAAGAATATGTCAGGTTCTATAATCAAGTTCAACAACTGACTTTGGCCAACAAAAAAGATTGATCAAAATGATCAAATTCCTTTACACTTCTGGCTCTTCTATACCAAGGTGGGTACACCTATATACTAATTTAAGTAAATATGATCTATTATTTTATATTCAATCTCTTATGTTTTCTATTTTAAAATGACATGAATGGTCTGAAATAGAGAAATCTAACTTCTAACCCTACTCACATATCCTACTTGCATAAAACTAAAATTGAAATTATGTATGAATGTGATGTTTTAAATAATCAGTGCCTTCTATCCATTGGGAAACAAAGTCAATATTTAGCACCTTCAATGGTTTTGCATCACTCAATTAGACAATTTTTATATTCACACCTTGTATGAATCTGCCAATTATTTGGATCTCCATGTTTTTAATGATTTATCTGAATCACTATGACCTACCCAAAAAAATTAATCTAACCTTGAGAGAACCAAGTAGACAAATCATACAAAGATTATAAGCATTCTTTGATCAATCTAAGATATCCTTGATATCCAAATCAATATAATTGAAAAACCATAAGATACATGAATTGCTAAATAATATTGGCTACTTGAGCTAATATAACAAGTGAAACTAAATTATGAGCTTCCAATTATACTCATTGCACAATATGAAGAAGGAAAATATTTCACAGAAGTATTTTTTTGATATATTACAATTGATGATGATGATATCTCTCGGTCCTGATTTCCCTTTTATAAAGTTAAGGGAATGTTTTAGACTGTTACAAATTTTGATAACAATAAACTATTTAGTTACCCCTTTTGGAATACAAAGAATTAATTAATTTATCATTAACTTAATAGTATTCCATTTGTACTCCACAAGTACAATAATATGAAAAAATAGTGTTTTCATTTTATTTCATTATTCAGTTGAGTGAGCATATTTTACCTGCAAGAAAATCTTTTAGTCTGGAAATCATTTTAATCTTTATCTTCAAAAAATATTCCCTTTGAAGTAACTCAAGACATGTGTTACTTCTTCGCATCACCGCATGCAAGACTTCTATTTGTCTATCCAGGTTGTGACAATGCGAGTATCATTTCTTTTAACCTCAGGGGACCGTCTTGCGAGCTCGTGATCACTTACGGTTAACAACCCTAACCATTGTGGGTGTGTGATGAAGATTCCATATAATTGTTACTTTCTACTCATAGCCACACAACACTTAATGCCAATATGATTTAACTCCTCATCGCTTCACACATGGAACATATAGAAGTGCCATCCGATCTTTGAGATATCCCTTTCATGTCACAAAATACTTTTGAATTCTATGCTTTAGCATCGACAAATCATGGAGTGTTAGAAGAATCAGTCACCAACTTGACTATGCATTAAAGAAGTCACCTTTTATTCTTTAGTCAGGTAGTCAAGGAAGATTAAAAAATTTCATACCTGCCATCCAGTTCAGGAGTTCAGAAAGAAGCCTGACCTTTTAGCTTTACATGGATTTCAGAATCTTCTTTTTAGAACTTAATAGTTCTTGTTGGGTTTGTGTTCAAGAATTTACTTCTTTGACTTACATACCTACTAAAATTTGGTTCTGAAGTTTGTTAAATGATCTGACTACCCGAATACACATAATTTTGATGCTTTTTCAATAACCTCGTTCATGATGTATGATCCGTGCATATTAATCAAATATGACTATGAAAAATTAGAAATGGACATGTAGACTTATTTATAGTATATGAACATGATCCCCAATGACAATCAATAGATAGAAAGATATACATATTTAAATCAGGTTACTCATGAAATTTTTGTATGGGTACCTATAGGTGTTGTAATTGAATTTTCACATTATGGGAAAATCAAATTATTTTTTAAAAATTTGAGGTGCTAATTGTAACCACCTGGATTTGGTTTGCTCTAACTATAGACCCTATTTTTCCTAAGTGTGATAATACCTCCAATAATGTCCAGACAACTCTTCAATCGACTAGCATAATTCATTCAAATCAGATTTAATCTCCTAAGTGATTTAATCACTAAATTTTATTAATCACCTAAGCCAATCAAATCAAATTAATTTTAATTCAAATCAATACCTGGCTAAGGTAATTAATTTAAAAGGAATTAAAAAAGAATCCTAATTATACCTAATCACCTGCAAAGCCTATCTTCTAGCCTAAATTAATCTAATTAATTGGCTATAGTCCTAATTAATTATCTAAAGTAATAAAAAGCTTAAATAATTAATTTTCCTCTTTTTGAATGAATATATTAATTATAATTCATTTCATTAATATTCCCCTTAACCCTATCCTAACCTATCTCAACCACCTTAACCCTAGGTTCAAACCCATCCCAACCTATTCCCCCCATGCTAAGCCTAATCCTAATCTTAATCCTATCCTAACCCATTTCCTCATGTTGTCACATTCCTAATTTTGTGATTAGAAATCCAACCCACTTGAGAAAGTCAACTTTATCAAGCTTGACTCTCTCTAAGTCCACCTTATCAAGCTTGGACTTACACCTGTCACCATGCCTCTTAATTTCTCTCATTAATGAATTATTAATGGAGATTACTCAAGCCCATGCCTTTGGCATTAATGTCTCTTACACCTCATTAATGGTTTTTACACCTTCATTAATGAAACTTGTCCCCCTCTCTCTCCTCATTTCTTCTATAAATAGAATGAGTTTTTGAGCTCAAAGGGCCTTAATTTTTAGAGTTGAAAAGCATTGTTATGCTGTTTAGATTAATTGTGAAATCATATTGCATTGTATTTTTGATATTATGCATTGTTATTATCATACTTTTTAGAGCTAATATGCATGTTTAGTAAGTATTTAGATTAGTTTTGATTCAAATCTTCCATTTTTAGGTTGTATATGTCACTGATTTGTGCATAATCTGAGGGCATGATTATGACATTCTTCAAACTCCTCCTAAATAGAAAGAAATAGATTGGTTTTAGTATTTAGCTTCAAACCCTTTCTTTTTATGTTTTTCTATTAATATAATGATCTATTGAAGTGTCATGTTGTAGATAATAGGTCCATTAATTCACACACACATTTTTGGCGCCCACTGTGGGGCTCAATTTTAGATTTTACCTCATTTCAAGTTCATTTTTACTAATTTGTCTTCCCAGATTTTAGGTACAGGCTCATTTATGGTCCTAAAGGCTCTCATCCAGGATATGCCCTCACATTGCAAAAATCTAGGATTGCATCTAGGATTTCATGAGTCATTTTCAGTAAAAGCTCGCATCTGGTTAACAGTCTGTCATATCTAGTATATTTCCTCACATCCTAGATTTCTAGGCTCATATCTGGTTAAAAACTTTGCATACTCCATTTCCTAACCTCTAACATTTTTGACCAGTTGTGGTTTTGATATTTTGAATAGCCTAACTTGTGTTTGTAGATTGTTATCAGAGCTGAAAGAGCGGGAAAAAGGATACTAACTTGTGGTTTTTTAAGTTTCCATCCCCTTATCTTAACCCCCATTTCATTTTTGTCTTTCAAACTAAGAACACATTTTCTTCTCATTTTTTAAATTGATTAGATAAGTATGCTCTTTTCATTTATAGGAAAATCAGAAAATCAAACATTGATTTAAAAATTGAAAAGAAAATGGAGTAACTGAACAAGACAAGAAAATTCATCATTTAATTCATTTTTTCAAAGTAACTGAACAACACAAGTCACCTAACTTTTGTGGGATAAATGAACTTCATTGTCTAATTTGGGATTTGTAATTGAACAAGCAAAGCACTAAAAATTGCGGTCAAAGAACAATTAAACTTTGCTTTCAAAGTACCACATTTTCATAAATTAGGAACATCTAATTCGAGCTCAAATATCTTGAGAGAATAAAAATATGAATGAAGTGTTTTAGGAGAAAATGACATGGACTAGGAGAGTATTCTCTTCTTCTTGTGAAGAATCAGAAATCTAAAAATCCTACGCTCGCCAATCCTTTGCATGTTTATTAAACAGTAGAGGGCCTTCCGGTTGAGAAAACAATCTCCCGAGAATGACCCAAGTGAGGACAGGTTTTACGCCAACCCTTCCAACTCACTATAAATAATTGTTTCCTTGTAGGCCAAAGCCTTGAAAGATGGAGTTGGTTTTGTTCTCATAATTTTGATTTTATTCCTTGAACACGCTTGGGTATGTGTAGAGCGGAGCCGCTTGAATCTTTCTTGCAAGACTACACGTATTTGAGTACTCATAGAGCTATATGCCTCAATTTTTCTTTGTGCAATTATATGGGAGACAGTTTTGAACAGATTGCCCCATCATAAACAACAAACTTCATAAATAAAACTACCTGATTCATCTCCAAAACGGTGATAATCCTTGTGCAAAGAAAAAAATAATTACCCTAAGACACTCGTCATATTGTGCCCTCACTTACGTTTGGAGTCAGCTAATATGGCATCATGACAGGAGCCATTGCGTTCTTGGTGATGGCCATATTCTGATTAGCATTTGAGTATGTACCTAAGTCAACGAGCAAGGATTTTCATCTTCTACCTAGAAAATAGGGCATAAGGTTGTGTTTGTTCCCCTTAACAATGCAAATCTACTTGATGTGTCTGAAAGATCACTAAAAAGATAAAATCATTCAAAACAAGCAACAAAACTCAATCCTTGGAGTACATGTGTTTTACACTCATGGGAATGCCTCATAACATAATTGACAATCAAACAAACTTCATGAACTTCCAAAATGCATTTTACAAAACTGACAAAATCTGACAGAAAAAATAGAAAATCGTATCCTGTATTTCCTGGATCGTATCTAGTATCCTAAATCGCATCTGGTTAGCACTATGCTGCATTTAGGGAGAAAGCTCGCATCCTGCATTTCTTAGATAATCAGAAGCTCGTATCATGTATTTACTAGCTTGCATCTAGAGGCTTACCTCTAGGACAGTGGGCACTTGTAGATTAGTTTCTCAGAAAACCTCAGTAGATTTGGATACCCTTTTGGCTCTTTAGTCTGTCACTATTGTCTTTTCTGGTCTCCCTATTGCTGTGTTAAAATATTTTTTCAAACGTCTACCTTGCATGTCCTGTCAATTTCTCACAATCAGTCTTAATCTGTATGGTCTATCCACTTTTCACAAAAACTTGATTCCCAGCTCACTATCAGGGCATTCTAACCCTTTGACACTGGAATCATTTACTTCCACCAAAACACAAATGACACTTCTACCTAGACACACTCACTTAAACGATTTGAGACTCTACTTGACACTATAGGAAAACTTTTACAAAGTTGAGATACAAATACATGGTTAACACAAGACGCAACAAGTATACTTCTAAAAAATTGGAAGCACCTCCAAGATCACTACACTTTCAGCGAGGAGAAAAATCTCATTGTTCCTTGTTCAATTTAGACTCTCCATAAACAGAAAGAACCACTCATGAATGGAGTAAGGCTTTTGAGGACTACGAAAATGATAAAAACCAAAAGCACGAAGATAGTGATGAAGAAGAAGAACCACACTTTGACCGTCCTTTGTTTGATTCAGGAAGTGAGGAAGACATCACTGAAGAAGAATATAATAAACTCAAACAAAGCAAGAAATTTCAAAAGACAATGGAAAAGATGATTAGCGAAGATAAAGAGAAATACTTTCTCCATCTAGCATCCACTGGCATAAAATTACCTAAATATTATGACGTGGAACAACTAAAAGAAAAGGAGGTGTCAACTCCTATATCTATTCTCTCTAAACAACTAACCTTGATGCAAATAGAGCTTGCAACTCTCAACCAAGAGAAGGCTAAACCCAAGATGAAATAATCTTTGGACTCCATTTGTCCATTTCATTTTGACAAGAGTATTAATATGGTCCCATTTTCTCCCAACATGGGAAGACCAAAATATGACAAATATATGGGAAAAACCGACCCACATGACCATGTAAGAGAATTTTGTGCTCTGATCATAGAATACATGCACGAATCTACATACCTCATGCGGCTCTTTCCTGGAAGTCTAGGAGGAAATGCCATGGAGTGGTTCTCAAAACTTACACCTAAGGTAAAAAAAATTTGAGGAGTTAATTCAATGGTTTATCCAACATTAATCCTATAATATGCAGCATGATGTGACTATGACAGATATGTGCAACACTAAACAAAAGACTGGCGAATCCTTTACACACTTTCTACAAAGGTGGAGGAAAATCTTTACACGATATTCAAGAGCTATTCCCGAATCTGAGAAAATGGAAATCTTTGTTAGTAACTTGGTACCTGAGTTGAACTACACATTGAAAATGAAAGACTCCCCTAGCTTTGATAGGATGATAAAAAATGCCATCCATATCAAAGAAGTCATGGTTAAAAAAGGAGAAATCACTCTCCAAAGTGAAAACAAATCTAACAACTCCAACAACAAACCTAAGTTGTGTAAGCAAAAAAAAATTTTTGTTAACGATGGAGTGGTAGACACATCCAATATTAGTCCTAAACATGAGGTGTTCAACCTAACAAATATCATGCAAGTAAGCAAAAATCCCAAGGTAAAAACCTCTGTACCTAAAGAAAACAACAAGAATAATAGGGGTCGGTCATGGACTTCCAAGCCTCAAAGAACATTCACTCCTTTGGGAGAGCCTCTTGAGACTATTTTGAGAACACTATTAAACAACAAAGTTCTCACAATCCCAGATTCTTAACCATGGGAACCGTAGGTCAAACCAAGGTGGTGGGATGACAATTCTTATTGTATCTTTCACAAGAAAAAAGGACAAAAGACTAATAACTATCTTAAACTCAAACATATTATCCAAGACCTTATTGAAGGAGGCAAGATCAAAGTGGAAGGACACACCACTAACAAATATCATATGACATTTAACAAGCCATTCCCTAACTATGAGAAAGGGGAAGCATCTAAAGGAAAAGGAAATGAAATGAACTATACCTACTATAAAAATGATAATGTGATAAATATGCTAGACATTAAAAATAAATCAATTATTGTGGTCACTATTAAAGGTGTTCAAAACACATCTACCTAATCAAATGTGGTGACCTAAAGTCAAGCACAAGTCACTATCAAAGGACCCAATTCCTCATCAAAACCAACAACAACTTCCAAAGTACCCATTGTCACTATCCCTAAACCAACAATGACAAAACAAATAGTCACTACTCCTACAATAAAGTACAACCTGGTGGATCAATTGCAACAAACCTCTACTAAAATTTCTATCTTTGAGTTGCTTAAAATCTCCACAGTGCATAGGGAAATTCTTGAACAAGCCCTACATGCCACAAATGTGGCAAAAGACCTTGATATAGACAAATTCCAAGTGATGGTTAATCACATCTTAGCACCACATTACCTCTCCTTTTCTGAAGAGGATGATAAATCATTGACACATCCACATAATCAACCCCTTCATATTGAAGTCCTCATTCATAAATCCTGTGTTAGATGTGTATTGATAGATGGAGGCACATGATTGAATATTTGTACCCTTATTCTCATCAGGAAATTGGGTCTCTCAGATTAGACCATTGATTCTAGAAGAAAAATCACTATCAAAGCTTATGATGAGGAAGAGAGATCCTCTAAAGGTCTTATTGTTCTACCCATCAAAGTCGGGCTGATTGAAAGGAATGTCATATGTCAAGTTATGGATCTACCTCTGGCTTACAACATACTGTTGGGGAGACCTTGGATCCATGAAATGCAAGTTGTGTCATCTACCTTCCACCAATGTATCAAGTTCCCACATAATGGGGTGGAAGTGAGAATTCCTACAAATGCTAATTATACTTGCAACAATATTAAGGTAGGTAGTATGGTTTCGGATAACAAGGAAGCTATGGATAAGATTTCTCCTGAGACTACCAAAGACATGGTGATGAAAAGCTTTGGAAAGACCTTAAAACTTGAAGAAACAGGTATGGGGGAATACAAGCTGGACATGACCCCGTCATTGACAAAACTTTTGGTATCACCAAGATCCTATGGAAAACCTTCCTCATCATTCCCACCTACCGCATCTCGAGCACCAAAAATCTACAAAGCAACTGGCATGGTTAAGGCATCCACATATTCTTTAGATAACATAGAAGAACATGTAGTCTTAGCCTGACTTTACAAGGGAGAACGAAAGGAAGCTGAAGTCAAACATGTGGAAATATCCCCAGAGATGTATGGAAAAGGATATGACCTCCTCAAACAAATGGGATATAAAGAAAAGGGACCTTTAGGAGACAAAGGAAAAGGAGTCATTGAACTTGTACACATGGAATTGAGGGATACTAAAGATAAAATGGGACTAGGTTTCAATAAGAAAATTGAAAAACTCTACTTCAAGCGATGGTTCATTTTCTAACAAAGGGAGTGATAAAATAGAAGAAATAGAGCTGGAACCATGATCCTATGAAATATTATTAAATGTTGGCATGGATAATCTCGAATATCAAGGAGACCGCTATGTACCAAGCTTTGAAGTACCACAAGACCTTCACGTGCCCTTGTTATAAATTCCTATTCAAGAGATAGAAGAAATAACAGAAGACAGTCCAATAGCACCATTGATCACAATAGCTACTAAAGACACACCTCAAAAACAAGATTTACATCCTAACTGGGGGTAGTTAGTTACAGTTTCACATGTACTTGATTTACCACACTTTGATCTACAAGTGGCTAATAGGGTACATCAGATAACTATTGCTGAATTCTTGAACAAGTCTGATGATGAAGTAATAGACTCACATGATTACAAGTGGGATGAACTATTTGTTGCGATAGAGGAAATTGAAATTGATGTAATTCACATGTTTGCAGTTCCATCCATACATAGAGAACATTCTAACACCACTCCTAACAATAGTGATATTCCTTAAGCAGAGGAGGAATTCCTTCCCCGAATCATTGATGAAGAAACTGGTATTCTCCTAGACCTAGAAGAAATTCAGAGGCTACAAGCAAGGAGCCTCCTTTTATAGAGAGATGAAGATGAAAGTTCCACTAAAGAGCCACTAGAGTTTAGTCCACATGTAACTAAAAATGAATTTGATAATGATGATCTAACTCTTATTGATATAAACTGATGACATGTAACTGATTGAATGTTTGATAATGTTAAGTTAAAGATAATGCAAGGCATTACATAAGTTAATATATTTTAATGTCATTTATGTCAACTTGATATCTATATGGTCATATACATAATGCCAAAGACTTCAGAGAATAAAAGGAACAAAGGTTATGCTTTCAACAATGCATAAAAGTCAAGTATTCACTAAGTGAAAAACAACACTGACGGAGTGCACACCAACGGATAGAGCAAAGAAGAATAGTCATAGTGATACCTAATGATCAAAAGTATAGTGTTTCCTGATGAATCAAACTATAGATTTCCCAACGAGCAAAGTCAGAAGGTTCCCTGACGATCAAAGAATAGAGTTTCCCAAAGAGAAAAATTCTAATGATGCCTTATGGACGGAGATCACGAAGCTAACTAGAGTCTCACCAATGGAACTGTCAGTTGTCATAGATGATGAACTACAGTAGTGACCGACGGAATAGAGAGTTCAGAAAATGATAAAATCTCTAGCTGGCAGAGCTAAAAATAGACTTAACTGGTTGTCTACTTTGTTTTATTTGACCAGAGATAAGTGATTGATTTAAAGATGATTTTTACAGTTGGAAAGAACATATCTACGAGACAAATTAGGAGTTATGCTTCAAATATAATTGGTTGGATTATTTTTCATGCCAAGAATCAAGAATCAATGAATATTATGTCTATATAAGAGACAAGCTTAATAATTTACGAATTGGATTATGGGGAGTGAATAGAAAGAGGATGTTGAAGAGAAACTGATGAAGAACAACTTCCTGTAGTCCTGATCAAACAAGCTAAAGGAAGAGCTAAGGAATTTTTCAGACACCGACAAACAGTGAGCACAAAATCACAAAGAAGAAAGTGTGGAGCACAAGGATTGAATTGATACATTGGTCAGAGAGGTAATGTACTTAAATAGATCTGAAAATTTGCAATTCAAAGTTGTAATATGAACAGGTCATAGTGTTTCAGTTTAACCATTGAAGCATCAAGTCTCTTAACCGAGTATGACTTAATAGTCTTCTATATATTGAGGTACATCTCAAGGAGTGCCATAAAGGTTGATTCATGAAAGTAGCATTGGACTTTCCCGATACCTATTGATAGTCTAAGAAGGAGGCTGATTCAAGGATGGTAGTAATAGATGCCCAATACTAAGTGACAACCTCTATGTATAAAATACTCTAACAAGGTTGCACTTAACAGTGTGTTTGTAACCTTTAACAGGGTTGGATCCTAACAGGGCTCACTTTAGAAGAGTGAAAATTTGGGGTACCGGTCTCAGCGGTTTTTTCCTTAACAGGGTTTCCATGTTAAAAATTCATGTGTTATGTGTGTATGATTCATTTCTTTACTGTTTTGTATCTTACATAGCTAACTCTGGATTGATCAATATACTCTTCTTATTTACTAAGTTTTGGTAAATAGTTATATTTCTTATCGGTAATCAAGAAAGAATAAGGATTGACAGAGAAAACCAACAGACAATTAATCATTATTAGTATTTCATGACATACATCTTTTAAGGACATAAAATCTGAGATTTATTGATTGGTGGTTACATTTGAAGGATAAATTTTTAGACCACTGATTCACCCCCCCCTCTCAGTTATTAATAAAAATTGGTATCAGAGCTTGTGTGCTTAAAAAGGAAGGTTTCAAGACCTAAGTCAAGATCACAAGATGAATAGATGAGATGTGCCCAAGTTGAACAAAGACAACTTTGCTTCATGGCAAAGTAGGATAAGACTCCACTTATCAGGTATTGATAATGATGTTACTCAATTCCTAGATACTGAATATGTGTTTCCCACAGGAGTATTAATAGTAGATCAATTGAGAGAGAAACATGAGAACAATTTCATGGTCATAGAGCTTTCTTCCTCACTCTCTGATGTTGAATTTGAAGATGTCAAAGATTGCAAAACTGCAAAGAAGATGTGGGAGAAACTGAAGCTTGTACATGGAGGTGATAAAAATGTTCTGAGAGCTAAGACATAAAGCCTTAGAAGAAAGTTTGATGATCTCAGAATGAAAGAAGGAGAATACATTACATAGTACAACACAAGAATCAAAGAAGTAGTGAATGATATACAAGGAGTTGGAGGTACACTTGAAGAGGAGACAATGGTAAGTAAAATCTTAAGAACCTTACTGCCTGTATATGCTATTAGAGTTTCTGCCATTCAAGAAATGAGAGCAGTAGAAAACATTACAGTTACTCTTGATAGTTTAATTCATAGACTAGTTTCATTTGAGATGAATAACTTTGATAATAGTGTCCTACCAAACTTAGAGTATGCATTTAAGTCTTCTATAAGAATAAACAAATCAAGTCATAGACACACATCTAGAAGAGATAGTGAAAGTGAAAGTGAAGAAGAAGATCTAGATAAAATAGAAGCACTTATGGCTAGAAGAATGCAGAGAGGCAAAGGTAAATATAAAGGCAAGTTACAACTTATATGCTTTAATTATGAAGAGATTGGACACTTTGCTGCAAGATATCCTAACAGACGAAAAAGATGACAGAGTTAATCTCAGATCTTTTGAGAAGAAAGATGAGATAGGTGATAACAAGGATTACAGAAGTTACCAAAAATTAGAAAGAAGAGATACCCGAGACTACAAGGACAAAGGTAAGAAAGCCAGCTACTTAGCTTCTTGCAAAGATGAAGATACTAACACCAAACCTAAAGAAGACATCGAGATGGTGTTTGTGGCCATGAAATATGATTTAGATAAAGATGAAAGGTATGTAGAATCTGCACTCATATCTAACGTTAGCAAGAATGAAATATGGATTATAGATAGTGGCTGCACTCACCACATGACCGGTGACAAAGAAAAGTTTAACACTTTTGAGTATTATAATGGTGGTACAGTAAGAAAGGATAATGATACACCTTGTCTAGTTGAAGGTAAAGGAACTATAATGTTGAATAACCTGATTAAATATGAAAATTCTTATTGGGTAAAAGGATTGAATTATAATCTATTGAGTGTTTCTCAGCTGAATAATTTAGGTCACAAAGTAGCATTTGAGAATAAGAAGGCAAAATCTTCAATGAATCAGGAAGATTGATTGGTAGTAGTTATCAGACAAAAGGTAACTTATTCTATCTGAATGATACTAACACCACTTGCTTAATGACTAGAAACAAAGACATATGGTTGTGACACAAAATATTGTGTCATGCAAATTTTGACAACATGATGAAAATAAGAAGGAGAAATGTAAGAGACTTAGCGACGATGACAAAGCCTGACAACATCATGTGAAAGAATTGTCAAAAAGGTAAAATGAAAAAGTCTAGTTTCAAAAGTAAAACCCATACATATGCTGATATTCTAGAATTAGTCCATACTGATCTATGTGGACCATTGAAAATAAAGAGTTATAATGGAGATAAATATTTTATTCTCTTTGTTGATGATTACTCTAGAATGATGACATTTATGTTTCTAAAAGATAAATCTGAAGCATTCAAGATGTTTAAATGGTATAAGGATATGGTAGAAAAAAAAGTGTTAAGGATTTGAAATTCTTAAGATTAGATAGAGGAGGAGATTTTATATCATATGAATTCACTAATTTTTGCAATGAGCATAGTATGAAAAGATAATTTTCTGCACCAAGAACACCACAACAAAATGGGATTGCTAAGAGAAGGAACAAATCCATAGTTGATTGTGCTATAATATTGATGATAGAGAAAGGCATCACCCAAATATTCTAGAGGGAAGCTGTCAGTACTATTGTCTACACATTAAACATAGTACAATTGAAGGACATAAAGAAGACACCCTATGAGCTATGGTATGGTAAAACACCCAATGTAAGTTACTTCAAAATCTTTGGTGGTCAATGTTATATTGTAAAAGATGATAGAAATGGAAAGATTGACGCCAAGAGTGATGAAGGTATCTTTCTAGAGTATTCCACCAAAAGCAAGGCTTATAAATGTCTTATTAAGGCCTCTAACAAAATTTTTGAAAGTACAAATGTAAAGATAGATGAATTTGTAGAAAAGAATGAGCTGGAAAGAAAAAAAGAACCAGAGGACTACAACAAGTTTGTATACTATGAAGAAACCAACACTTTTCCTGAGTAGCAGTGCTTAATTCCCGAGCGACAGAAAGTTGTAACCGAAAGTCAGGCTGCAAATATCGATGGTCAGTATAATGATCAAAATAATGTGCAAGGTGATGAAGAACATAATGAAGGAAAAAATGGTGATCAAAATGATAGACAAAGAGCTATACCTATACTTAAAAGATATGTAAGAAGGAACCATCCAGAGATCTAGATCATAGGAGATAAGAAAGTTGGTACAAGAACAAGAAGTAAGTCTTTAAACTCAAGTTGTTTAATTTGTGAGTTTGAGCCAAAATATGTCAGTGTTGCACTTGATAATGAAGAATGGATAAGTGCTATGAATGATGAGATTGAATATATTGAAAAGAACAAGACATGGTCACTTGTGCCAAGACCATATGACAATAATGTCATCGATACTAAATGGATATTCAGGAATAAGCTGAATGAGAATGGAGAAGTCACAAGAAACAAAGAAAGACTAGTATGCAAGGGGTATGCACAAGAGGAAGGTATTGACTATGGAGAGACCTTTGCACCTTCTAGGCTAGAAGGTGTAAGAATACTACTTTCTTATGCTTCATTCAAAGGATTAAGGGTATACCAGATGGATGTCAAGTCAACATTCCTAAATGGAATACTTGAAGAAGAAGTATACATTGAGAAACCATAAGGGTTTGTAGATCCAGACAAGAGAAATATGGTATGTAGACTTCATAAAGCCTTGTATGGATTGAAACAAGCTCCTAGAACCTGGTATGAATGACTTCATTCCTATCTTATAAGTATTAGATTTGTAAGGACTAGAGAAAACAATAATCTTTATTTAAAAGAAGATATTGATGCTAACATTTTGATTGCTGAAATATTTGTTGATGAAACCATATTTGGAGGAAATGATATGCTATGCAAATCATTTTCTAATGAGATGAGAAAAGAGTTTGAGATGTCTATATTTATAGAGATCAAGTTATTTCTTGTGGCCTACAGATCATTCAACAAAGTGAAGGTATTTTCATTACACAGTACAAATACATTAAAGAGGTCCTAAAAATATTCAAGATGGAAGATTCCAAACCAGTTGGAACACTGATGGCTACTAGATGTAAGTTGACAAAGGAGGAAAGGACAACAGAGGTAAATCAGACTTTGTATAGATCAATGATTGGAAAACTCATGTATGTTGTACACACTAGACCAGATATTGCACATGCAGTAGGAATTGTTGCTAGATTTTTTGCTAACCCCAGGAAATCACATATGACTATTGTGAAAATAATTTTAAGATATCTGAAGAATACTGAGGAATATGGCTTATGGTATAGAAGAGAAGGAAAATTTTAACTTAAGGTGTTTATCGACATTGATTGGGATAGAAATCTTGATGACCAAAAGAGCACAACTGGAGGAGCATTCTTTATAGGTGACAGACTTATCACATGGATTAGAAAGAAGCAAGGATGCATCTCTCAGTCTATTGTAGAAGCAAAGTATGTTTCTTCTGCTACAAACTACTCAAATATTGCATGGATCAAACAGTTACTGGAAGGTATGCATATGAAGATCTTAGAACCAGTGATTATCTATTGTGATAACACCTGTGCAATAAAAATTTCCAAGAATCCAGTCATGCATGCTAAGACTAAACACATTGCCATCAAGTATCATTATTTAAGAGAACAAGTTCAAGAAAAGGAAGTGATACTTGAGTATGTGCAATCCAAAGAACAATTAGCTAATATCTTCACCAAGCCACTACCCAAGGATACATTTGAATACTCGAGAAAGAGACTAGGGGTCAAACCCTTGTCTACCAGTGAGTAAAATGACTAAAGGTTGCATCAGCCTACATATTATCAAATTATCATTAATGTTGATGCAAGAAAAGAGATGAACTTCAAGGATACATCTATATACAGATAGGTATATATCAACACCGAGCACCAGAACATATTGTTGAATTACTGATGGATAAGGGAAATTCAAGGAATATATTATGGATGGAGAGAAATAATTGTTTGACATGAATGTCAGATATTTGTAAAATATTTTTTTGGCATTGTTGTCAAAGGGAGAGAAATTATCCATATTATCATATCTTTTTGGAAAGGGAAAGAGATTATCCATTACTCCAACAAGGAGAGATTATATCCTTAGGGAGAGAAATTGTATGAAAATATTATATAAAGGGAGAGTTGCAGACAAGAGAAAAAGATATCAAAAAAGAAAGAATAGTAAAGGGAGAGAAATTGACACAAGGAAAGAACACAACACATCAAAAGAAAGAGAAATGCAAGAATCAAATCTAAGCTAAAATAGAGCTTACCGATGGTCAGACATTTATCAGTTATTAGAACAAAAAGATTGGTAGTTTGATGAATCTCAACTATTGTATTTCATATTGTATTACAAATAGTATAGTGTGATAATATAGTATGTTGCCATCAATGCCAAAGGGAGAGATTGATGACATGTAACTAATTTAATGTTTGATAATATTAAGTTGAAGATAATGCAAGGCATTAAATCAGTTAATGCATTGTATTGTCATTGATGTCAACTCGATATCATCTGTATGGTCATATACATAATGCCAAAGACTTTAGAGAATCAAAGGAGTAAAGGTTATGCTTTTAGCAATGCATAAAATTTAAGTATTCACTAAGTGACAAACAACACCAACGGAGTGTACACCAACAGATAGAGCAAAGAAGAATAGTCATAGTGATATCTGACGATCAGAAGTATAGTGTTGCCCGATGAAGCAAACTACAGATTGCCCGATGAGAAAAGTCTAAAGGTTGCTTGACGATCAAAGAACAGAGGTGCCTGATGAGAAAAATTCCAATGATACCTGACAAACAGAGATCACAAAGCTAACTAGAGTCTCGTTGACAAAGCTGTCAGTTGTCACCAATGACAAACTGCAGTAGTGACCAATGAAACAAAGAGTTTAGAAAATGACAAAATATATAGCTGACAGAGCTAAAAATAGACTTAACTAGCTGTCTACTTTGTTTTATTTGACCAGAGATAAGTGATTGATTTAAAGATTATTTGTATAGTTGGCAAAAAGATATCTACGAGACAAATTAAGAGTTATGATTTAAATCTAATTGGATGGATTGTTTTTCATGTCAAGAATCAAAAACCAATGAATATTATGTCTATATAAGAGACAAGCTTAATTCATTTACAAATGGGAATAAGGGGAGTGAATAGAAACAGGATGCTGAAGAGAAATTGATGAAGAACAACTTTATGCAGTCCTGATCAAACAAGCTAAAGGAAGAGCTAAGGAATTCTGCAGACACTGATGAATAGTGAGCACAACATCACAGAGTAGAAAGTATGGAGCACAAGGATTGAATTGATACATTGGTCAGAGAGGTAATGTACTTAAATAGATCTGAAAATCTGCAATTCAAAGTTGCAATATGAAAAGGTCATAGTGTTTCAGTTTAACCATTGAAGCATCAAGTCTCTTAATCGAGCAGGACTTAACAGTCTTCTATATATTCAGGTACATCTCAAGGAGTGCCAAAAAGGTTGATTCATGAAAGTAGCATTGGACTTGCCTGATACCTATTGACAGTCTAAGAAGGAGGTTGATTCAAGGATGGTAGTAATAGATGCCTGATACTAAGTGATAACCTCTATGTATGAAATACTCTAACAAGGTCACACTTAATAGTGTGTTTTTAACCTTTAACAGGGTTGGCTCCTAACATGGCTCACTTTAGAAGAGTGAAAATTTGGGGTACTGGTCCCAGTGGTTTTTCCCTTAACATGGTTTCTTTTTAGAAAGTCATATGTTATGTGTGTATGCTTCATTTCTTTACTATTTTGTGTCTTACATAGCTAACTCTAGATTGATCAGTATACTCTACTTATTTACTGAGTTTTGGTAAATAGTTATACTACTTATCGGTAATTGAGAAAGAATAAGGATTGACAGAGAAAACTGATAGACAGTTAATCATTATTAGTATTTCATGGCATACATCTTTTAGGGACATAATAATCTAAGGTTTATTGATTGGTCTTTAAGTTTGAAGGATAAATTTATGAGGCCACTGATTCNCCCCCCCCCCCCCCCCTCTTAGTTATTACTAACAATTGGTATCAGAGCTTGTGTGCTTAGAAAGGAAGGTTTCAAGACCTAAGTCAAGATCACAAGATGAGCATACGAGATGTGCCCAAGTTGAACAAAGACAAATTTGCTTCATGGAAAAGAACGATAAGACTCCACTTATCAGGTATTGGTAATTATGTTACTCAATTCCTAGATATTGAATATGTGTTGCCCATAGGAGTATTGACAGTAGATCAATTGAGAAAGAAGCATGAGCACAACTGCATGGTCATAGAGATTTCTTCCTCACTCTCTGATGTTGAATTTGAATTTGTTAAAGATTGCAAAACTACAAAGAAGATGTGGGACAAACTGAAGCTTGTACATGGAGGTGATACAAATGTTCTGAGAACCAAGGCAGAAAATCTTAGAGGAAAGTTTGATGATCTCAGAATGAAAGAAGGAGAATACATCACATAGTACAACACAAGAATCAAATAAGTAGTCAATGCTATATGAGGAGTTAGAGGTACACTTGAAGAGGAGACAGTGGTAAGTAAAATCTTAAGAACCTTACTTCCTATATATGCTATTAGAGTTTCTCTCATTCAAGAAATGAGAGCAGTAGAAAACAATACAGTTACTCTTAATATTTTAATTGGTAGACTGATTTCATTTGAGATGAATAACTTTGATAATAGTGTCCTACCAAAATTAGAGTCTAGATTTAAGTCTTCTATGAGAATAAGCAAATCAAGTCATAGACACACATCTAGAAGAGATAGTGAAAGTGAAAGTGAAGAAGAAGATCTAGATGAAATAGAACCACTTATGGATAGAAGAATGAAAAGAGGCAAAGGTAAATACAAAGGCAAGTTACCACTTTTATGCTTTAATTGTAAAGAGATTGGACACTTTGCTACAAGATGTCCTAACAGAAGAAAAGATGATAAAGTTAATGATAATTCTTTTGAGAAGAAATCTGACAGAGGTGATAACAAAGATTACAAAAGTTACCGACAATCAGAAAGAAGAGATACCCAAGACTACAAGGACAAAGGCAAGAAAGAAAGCTACTTAGCTTCTTGCAAAGATGAAGATACACCTTTGAGTATTATAATGGTGGTACAGTAAGAATGGGTAATGATACACCTTGTCTAGTTAAAGGTAAAGGAACTATAATGGTGAATAACCTGATTAAATGTGAAAATACTTATTGGGTAAAAGGATTGAATTATAATCTATTGAGTGTTTCTCATCTGAATAATTCAGGTCACAAAGTAGCATTTGAGAATACAAAGGCAAATATCTTCAATGAATCAGGAAGATTGACTGGTACCGGTGAAGAGAAAAAAAGTAACTTATTCTATCTGAATGATACTAACACCACTTGCTTAATGACTAGAAACGAAGACATATGGTTGTGGCACAAAATATTGTGTCATGTGAATTTTGACAATATGATGAAAATAAGCAAAAGGAGAAATGTAAGAGGCTTATCAATGTTGACAAAGCCCGACAACATCATGTGTAAGAATTATCAAAAAGGTAAAATGACAAAGACTAGTTTCAAAAGTAAAGCCCATACATCTAATGATATTATAGAATTAGTCCATACTGATCTATGTTGACCAATGAGTACAAAGAGTTATTATGGAGATAAATATTTTATTCTCTTTGTTGGTGATTACTCTAGAATGATGACAGTTATGTTTCTAAAAGATAAATCTGAAGTATTCAAGATGTTTAAATGGTATAAGTCTATGGTAGAAAAACAAAGTGGTAAGGATTTGAAATGCTTAAAATTAGATAGATGAGGAGAGTTTATATCAAATGAATTCACTAATTTCTGCAATGAGCATGGTATAAAAAGATAGGTATCTGCACCAAGAACACCACAGCAAAATGAGAATTCTGAGAGAAGGAATAGATCCATAGTTGATTGTGGTAGAAAAATCATGATAGAGAAAGCAATCACCCAAATCTTCTAGAGGAAAGTTTTCAATACTACTATCTACACATTAAACAAAGTATAATTGAAGGACACAAAGAAGACACCCTATGAGCTATGGTATGGTAAAACATCCAATGTAAGTTACTTCAAAATATTTGGTAGTCAATGTTATATCTTAAAAGATGATAGAAATGGAAAGCTTGATGCCAAGAGTGATGGAGGTATCTTTCTAGGGTATTCCACCAAAAGCAAGGCTTATAAATATCTTATTAAGGCCTCTAACAAAATTGTTGAAAGTTCAAATGTAAACATAGATGAATTTGTAGAAAAGAAAGAGTTGGAAAGCACAAAATAACTAGAGGACTACAACAAGTTTGTATATTGTGAAGAACCCAACACTCTTCCCGAGAAATACTAAACATTGATGAAATAAACTTAATAGAACACATCATGTTAGTTAATAGTCTTGATGCTAACGCAATGCTATCCTTCCAAAAGTCAGATTCCTTGTCTTTTATAAACCCAGACCTAATTGATATGACTAATACACATCCTACTCCTATCCTTGACTTCCTTGATCACTAAACTTTGGTTTGCTATCTAAACACTTGTGAACCTTACCCTTCTTTCACCAATGCAAGGAGTGTGAACATGTCACAGGAGGATATCAAGTTTCTCAGTTGAAATTTTAAAAATAAAAAGAAAAGGAGAACTGACGGTGAAAACCACATTGTGGCAGTGTCAGATTCTAAAATAGTAAAAAAAAAGATATATCTGATGGTGAAAACCTCTCATAGGCACCAAAAGATGATATTATTGGTATCCTCCCTGAGCACTTCAAGAAAGGTCTTCAGTTCTGATAGAACCAACACATTGAGTTAACTTGGGCATAGCTGAAGTTCCTCAAATTGTTCACTTAGCACAATCTTTGTCTGATGAGGAGAAGACATAGTTCACTGAGTTTCTGAAAGAGAAGAAGATAAACTTCACATGGTCTTATATAGATATGCCTGGGTTGGATCCTAAATTAATCATGCATCATTTATCTATAGCTTCTGGGATTAAACCCGTGAAACAAAAACTCAGAAAAATACATCCTCATGTTGCATTACTAGTAAAAGCAGAGCTAGAGAAGTTATTGAAAGCTAGATTCATCAGAGTCATCGCTTATGTAGGATGGATTTCTAATGTGGTCCTAATATCTAAATCAGATAAATCTCTCAAGATCTGTATAGACTTCAGAGACTTAAATAAGGCATGTCCTAAGGATGAATTCCCACTGCCTAATATTGATATGATCATAGACCTCACCGTAGGCTACCAAATGTATTCATTAATGGATGGTCTCTCAAGCTATAATCAGATTAAAATTTCTCTTTAAGATCAAGAGAAGATTGCATTTACATGCACATGGGGTACCTTTTGCTAGAATTTCATGCCATTTGGGTTAAAGAATGTAGGTGCTACATATCAAAAAGTAATGACCACTACATTCCATGATATGATGCATAAAAACATGGAGGATTACGTGGATGACACCTTAGCTAAATCAAAAAAATGGAATAGTCATATTAATGAATTAAGGAAGATTTTGGATCATATGGAGCAATTTCAACTCAGGCTCAATCCAAAGAAATGTGCCTTTGGAGTCCAATCAGGAAAACTTGTAGGATTTATTGTCTCAACAAAAGGAATTGAGGTAGACCCTGCAAAAGTGAAATCTATACTAGAGATGAATCCTCCATGCAACATTAGTCAAATGAGGATGTTACAAGGGAGACTCCAGTCAATCAGGAGGTTCATGTCATAACTTGTAGATAGAGAACAACCCTTTACCAAATTACTACATAAAGGGGTCACCTTCAAATGGGATGAACATTATGAAGCCAACTTCAGAGAATTAAAAGAGTACCTAGCTACTCCCATTCTTATGGCACCCATTCATGGAAAGCTATTACTCCTGTATATTTTAGCTATAGCCACATCACTGGGAATATTGCTAGCATAAGATGATGAAACTAAGAAAGAAAGAGCAATCTACTACATCAGTAGAACACTAGTATCTTATGCACTCAATTACAACATTATTGAGAAAGTAGGCTTAGCAGTTGTCTTTGGTGCATCACAAAAATTGAGACATTACATGCTATCACATACCATAAGGCTCATTGCAAAGATCGATCCTTTGAAGTATCTCTTAAGAAAAACAGAATTAACATGACGTCTGACAAAGTGGGTCCTCATTCTGAGAGAATTTGACATTGAGTATGTGGACAAGAGGGTTATTAAGGGACAAGTCCTTGCAGAACAATTAGTTGATTCACCACTCCAAGATGATGAACCTTTAAGGATTGAGTTCCTCGATGAGACAATTATGCATTTAACTGAGTATCCATGGAAGATGTACTTTGATGATTCTTTCACGCAACAAGACTCGGGAGCAAGGGTTCTATTCATAACCCCTCAAGGCTACAAGATACCCAAGTCTTACAAATTGATGTTTCCATGCACAAACAACATTTTTGAATATGAAGCCTTGGTAAACGGTCTTAAGATTGCCATAGAATGGAAAATTATAGAGTTACACATGTACAATGACTCCAAGCTCATTATCAATCAAGTCAATGGAGATTATTAGATGAAAGATGAGAATTTGATGCCCTACAAGAAACTAGTTGATGAACTGAAGAAGTACTTTATCTTCATTACATTCCAGCAGATATCCAAAATAGAGAATAAAGCTGCAGATACCATGGTTACACTGGCATCCATGTTACAACTGGAGGAACATCAATTCCTCTATGACTTCTTGGTGGAAGAACTATCCTAACCAACCTTTGATACCCCTCAATACCAAGTAATGTGTGCTTTAAATGCCCAAGACCAATCTCAGTATGCTAATATCATTTCTTACCTAATTGACCAAACCATTCCCAATGACCTATCCAGAAATGAAAAGCAGGCTTGATTAGGACACCATCGCATTATGTTCTCATAACTAATAACTTATATAGACAAGGTCTTGATGGTACACTTCTAAGATGTTTAGAACATGAAGATTTGGATCGTGCATTAAAAGAAGTCCACGAATGTGTATGTGGATCACATTCAAATGGCTTTTCTCTAGCAAAGAAACTGCTCAAAGTAGGCTATTACTGGCCTACGATGGAAAAAGATGCTATTCACTTTTCAAAGACATGTCATAAATGCCAGACACATGGAAATATTATCCATGCTCCTGCCAGAGAACTATACCTTTTATAACACATCGGCCATTTTAGCAATGGACCTTTGACTTGGTTGGACAAATATATCATAATTCTTCAAATGGACACAAGTTCATCATTATGGCCACTGAGTATTTCATGAAGTTGATCAAAGTCATGCTGCAAATCAAAGACACTAGAAAACAAGTGGCTATGTTCATCTTGAACTACATTATCTGTAGATATGGGATACCCTCTTCAATTGTAACAGACAATGGGGGCCAATTTAAAAACCAAGACATTGATGACCTTTGTGAATAGTTCCACATCACTCAACATTTCTCTTAAATATATTATCCTCAAGTTAATGGATAGGCTGAGGCATCTAATAAGAATATTCTCAAGATCCTACATAGAACTGTGAGTAAGTCTGGCAGAGACTGGCATTTACAACTAAATCTGGCACTATGGGCCTATAGAACAAGAATCAGAACACCAATAGGAGCCACACCATTTTCCTTGGTCTATGGCACTAAATTATTACTACCTATTGAGGTTGGAATCTCATATTTTCAAGTATCTTTACAAGTTCTTGTTACTGATGAGAAATACCACATCGATAGGGTGAATGCACTAGAATTACTTGATGAGTGCAGGCAACAGGCATTTGATCATCTAAAGGTGTACCAAGCACGAATGTCCAAGGGATACAATAAAAAGGTAAAACCATGGAAATTTCAAGTGGGGGATCTCGTCCTAAAGGAGAATCCTAAAAATAAGCCTAACCAAGAATAGAAAGGAAAGTTTGAACCTAATTAGTTGGGACCTTATGTTATCACTGCTACTTTTGGGACTGGAGCCTATCAACTAGCTACACCTAAGGGAGATGTCCTTCCAAATCCTATCAATACACTACATTTGAAGTGGTTCTATGCTTAAGGTTTGGCTAGCAAATCCTATACAGTGGAAAACTCAGAAAATTGATCTTGAAAAAATCCAAAAATAGTGGAAAAAGTCTTAAAGAAAGGTATCCTTGGTGAAAACATAGCAAATAGGTGCCTTGATACTACACAAAACATACAAAAAAGAAAAAATAACAAAAAAATTTGAAAAAGAGAAAAGTGCCTTGATGACAACCTGGTAAAACAGGCATCCTGATAGTAAAAAGAGTGAAAAAGTTTTTCCAAGTGGTGAAAACTTAGCAATCAAGTGTCACTTTTATTATGCACCCTATCTATCAATACATTGCTGATACTAAGCCTTCACGAATACACCTATGCTACAAGTTGACTTTGTTTCCTTATAAAAATCTTATCCTTTCTTAGGATTTGTCTACATTTTTGTCTTAGGATCAAGTCATTTTATTCTGGGGGCATCTTTGCTAGCATGTTAGGTAGTGCCTACTAGGTCATTCTAGGAAGGTTTGTCTTTTGACACCATGATTCTCAATACTTGCACCCAACTATCACTTTCTTGACACAAGGATGGCACAAACATTGCACTAACATAAACTATGTTCCTAAAACCTACATTGGATTGAAAAAAGGAATGATGTTATACACAGACATGGAATACATATTGCTTAAATTCCACATTTGATTGATGAATCTCTACTGCGCTTGACAAATGAATCCACAGTATTTCTCAATACTACTTAAACACAGTTTGATCTTGGTTTGATTATAACTATTTTATGTCCCAAAGATTCTTTAATTAGGGGCATCTAAGCAGTTAAGAGTTTTCTTTGATTTATTCTCAATTGATAGTTGTAATGTCTTGTGAGTTACTCCATGATGTCTGTACAAAGACAAAGAGTTGCAAGGATGGGGGGCATAATGTTTTCTTGGTTTTTTGCGTATGGTAATTGTTCCAAATGATCCTATAAACTTCACCTAACTTAGATGTTTATGGCAAGAGCTGTCATCGTGAGTGGATAGCCGCATATATCTCAATCTTTGTTATGTGTAAACTACGGTGAGGTTGAAAAAATATCCTTGTCTATTTTCTAAATAAAATTCTCACTAAGGTATATGAACCATAATGTACCCAAGGATATGAATTTTCAAGGTCATTGCGGGTTCAATATCTTACCTTACACAGATTTTGATATAGTAAAAGGAATGTGACTAATTTATCATCCTGGCTTCTATGCCTTGATGCCTAAATCTATTTCCAACATTACATCCAATAAAAATAGTATTCATACTTTCATAATATTAGTGGGTATTAGTGATTGTTGTACTATTAGGTGGTATCCATTCTGACAATATCCCAATGATGATAAAAAAGATACAATATCTGCAACTCAGTGACAAGTCCTAAAGAGTTTGCATATAGCTGCATTTAGATATTGCATGATTCACTTGAAGAAAAAAAATAAAAGAATAAGGACTTTGAGCTCAAAATGATTTTTAATTTTCTTCTAAATCCAAGTTAATTACATCCATTACTGATATTTATATTGTTGTACATCCATAACATACATTTTGCATTCATAACATGGGACAGAAGAAAACTACAGAAAAAAATAAAGTATTTATGCATCACATTTATTTCTACATCCTAAGTGCATCCATCTGTGTGTGTGTAATTGGGTACTTGATAAGAGAGACACAACACATCAATAAGTCTTTGCATTAGTGTAAAAAGGTTAGATAAACATACAAAACCCACTAATATTGACCTATTGCCTTCTAACTAGGAAGAGTGTAATTAGTAACATAATAGCCCTCAGATTACACTACAATCAGTGACATATACGACCTAACATGAAGGATTTTAGTTAAAAAATAAGCTAAATGATTAATAAACATGCATTCTAGCTCTAAGCATGAAGATGAAAACAATGCAAAAGCATGACATAGAGTGATATGTGATTCTAGGATTAATCTAGCAGCATAGCTTTGCATTTTCAATATGAAGTGAAGGCTTCTTTACTCTCAAAAATGGCTCCTATTGAGAGAGAGAGAGAGAGAGCTCATTAATGAGGTGAGGGCCTCATTAATGGTGGTGTAAGAGCCATTAATGCACAAGGCATTAATGAGGCATGGGAGAGACATAGGCTTAAGGCCTTTTCATTAATGAGGCATTAATAAAAACCTTAAAGAAGCATGGGGAGGGTGTAAGAAGATGGCTTGAAAAAGTGTACTTGAGAAAGTCAAGCTTGAGAAAGTGGACTTTCTCAAGTGGGTTGAGTTGCTAATCATTCCCTAATGGAATGTGACAACATTAGGAGGTGGGTTAGGGTAGAATTTAGGATTAGGATTAGATTATCATGGGTGAAATATGGGTTGAGAAGGGTTAGAACCCAGGGTAGAAGTGGTTGAGATAGGTTAGGTTAGGGTTTAGAGGAATATTAATAAAATGAATTAAACTTATTTAATTCATTTAAAAAATATTAATCTAATTATTTAAACAATATCATTGCTTTTTAATAATTAGGGGACTATAGCCATTTTAATTAAATTAAATAGGCTAGGGGAATGGGTTATTTTGCAAGTGGGTAATTGATTTAGGGATTTATTTAATTTCTTTATAATTAAATACTATAGCCATGTTTGAATTTGGTTTGATTTAATTGGTTTGAATTGATTTGAATCATATGGCTATAACAGTTAATATAAATTAGTGATAAAAATCACCTAGAACATTAAATTGATTTGAAAAATTATGCCAAGCAGTAACAAGGTCATTTGGACATAATCGAGGGTATGATCACACTTAAGGAAAATAGGGTCCATAGTCACAACAGACCAGATTCAGGTGTTACATTTGCCCCTCTTTGAATTGATGTGTGAGCAGCTCATTGATTCAAAAAAAGCTTTTGTTTTTAACTTCAGAAAGATTGAGAATTCCATTCTTGGTTGTCGAAAAAAATGTAGATGAGATCAGTCTCGCACTTGATCGAAAAAAAATAATAAAATTTATTATGAACTTGGTTGTCATCCAAAGATCAATAAAAGATTTTAACGATACCAATTTTGAACTTGGTGTCGTCCAAAAATTGATAATGCTGATTCTGAACTTGGTTGTCGTCCAAAATGTCAGTATGAAGCTGCTAGGAGCTTTATAAAAATCTTTTAATATGAGGAAACATAAGATATCCAGCTTATGAGAACCAAAGCTTTCTATCCAACAGCTCTGACTTTAGTCAAGGAAACTATTATGCCCCTAGTTTGTTTGATAACAAAGTCATTTTTAATATAGTTTTGAGTAAAAATTTAATTGATGATAGTGTGATCATGCCCCCTTGGGAACGAAATCGAAGGAAAAGAATAAATCCCTCAGTTTGAAAGAACGTATCACTTGTAGGAAGCGGTTAGGGCAAGAAAGAATGGAGTAGAAGAAGGGGAAAAAGAAGGTGTGTTTAAAAATAAACACATAATTTCCAAGTTAATTACGTGAAAATGTGAGTGATGAGACTGATAAAATGATGTTAGACCAAGATGTATGATGAAATGTGCAGTTTGGACTAATGTTTGGAATAAATGAAGAAAATTCATAATTTTTAGAACTATCGTAAGAATGACGATGTGCTGCTTAAAAACATCTTAGGCACCTTTGATTTGGTTCCTGATTGATCAGAAAGAGAACAAAAATGAAGTTGTAGTTGTCGGGGAAGAGTTTTGAAACTCCTAAATGTCTCAAAAGACCCATATAAGCCTCCAAAATTACCATTTCACTATTCATTTTCACTTTCCTCTATAGTAAATCAGAGAGCTCTATAGAGAAGATGGTAGTCCCCGTGAGGAAGCACCATTTCAAGATGAGCCATCGACATCAACGACCAGTCGACTACCCACCGTCAGTAAGTGCTCGATAAACTACCCTGTGGAATTCAATTTTCAATTTCATGCATTTTTGTGGCTTTTAGAGCCCTTTGAATGTAGGATCGCATCTGGGATTCCAGATTGCAATCTGCGAATCCTGAGTCACATCCGGTTTTCCCCGGAACATATCCGATTTTTCTAAATTTCTGCATCGCATCTGGGTTTTCCCAGATCCCATCTATTTGCATTGCATTTGTTATGTTTTTGTGAGGTCCTGCCCTGGCCTATCTTAGTTTGACTCTTATTTTGACCCTTGACTCATCAGGATGATATTTTGAGTATTGCCATTATGGTTTATGCATGTCACCTTTTGGATCTTATGATTAGTTGTTACAGTTTTTGTTGATGGCACAGTACCGTACTCTTTTTATCTATATACATGCTTATTTTGACACCTTGATTTTCATGATATAGGTAGCTAGCTTGTTCTGTTATCTTGATATTATATTCA
>MU227581.1:1313936-1338816 GCA_018584345.1 Thuja plicata | reverse complement strand
TCACAGATAATGGAAAATAGTTTAAGAACAAAGATATTGATGAACTTTGTGACACATTCCACATTACACATCACTCTTCATCCATTTACTATCCCCAAGGTAATGGACAAGCAGAAGCCACTAACAATAACATCCTTAAAATCCTTAAGCGATCAGTTGGAAAATCAGGAAAGGATTGGTATCTTCAAATAAATCCATCATTATGGGCCTATAGGACTAGTATTCGAACCTTGATAGGAGCTACACCTTTTTATTTGGTTTATGGGGCTGAAGTTGTTCTCCCTTTAGAAGTTGAAATACCATCCCTCAAAGTTTCATTGCATGGATTAATAATGGATGAGGATTATAGAGTGGCCCGCCTTCAACAATTGGAATTGTTGGAGGAACATTAGACTCAAGCTTATGATCATTTGAAAGTGTATTAGAATCGAATTTCCAGGAACTATAATAAACATATCAAGACAAGAAACTTTCAAATAGGAGATTTAGTATTGAGAGAAAATCCAAAAAACCAGGCCGATAGAGAAAAGAAAGGAAAATGGGAAGCAAATTGGCTTGGTCCTTTTTTCATTGTTTCTCCATTTGGAACAGGGACCTACAAATTGGCTGATTGTGATGGTGATGAATTTCTAGAACCTATCAATAGCATTCATCTTAAGAGGTTCCACACCTGATTCAGAGGAAAGAGTATCAACATAAAGAGTATAAGTTGAAGAGTATCAGATGAGTCAAGCATCACCCTTGTACATGAGAAAATTCAAAAAAAAATACCAAAAAAAGGAGAAAAGATCAAAAATACCAAAAAAATCAAAAAATTCAAAAAGCCAAAAACATTTGAAAAAGAGAAAAAAGTGCCTTGGTGAAAACCTAGCAATAGGCACCTTGGTAGCAAAAAAAAGAGAAAAAGAGAAAAAGAGCAATAATCCCAAGAGGTGAAAACCTGGAAATAGGCGCCTTTTGTCCCTCAGGTGTTTCCTAGTTTCATTTGTACATATTGTGGTTTCCTCATCTCACTTGTCCATATCCTCATTACATATGTCATTCGTGCATTGCTCTAGTAAGAGTCTCAGAGCTGTATTTTTTCACATGCTAGGTTCATTTGCCCTAAGTATCACATTGATCACATTTATCACTTGGGGGCGCACATCATAGATTTTGGTACCACCCAGATTCAATAGTGCAACATTTTGGTCACACGTTAGAAGAAGATTTTCTGATTCAAGAGAGACATTTTCGAACCTTTAATGACTATCATTGTTCAACCCTAAATAGTTTGATCACATAACATGATCCTTGAACATCATTTGAATTATTTTATCAGGATTAAAATTTGACACACCTTAAATGATCAGATTTTCTGGAATTCTTATTTGAAAATCTTGATACATTTCACAAACACTTGAATTTTTTGGTGAGTTTTTCATTAAATTTTTGAGCCATGCCTGTTTAGCTAATCCATGATGTTTCGACTAGATTGGAAATGATAAAAGACATGATGTTTTCTTAAGCTTCTGAGTGACTGTTTTGAGGAAGATTCTTTAACTTGTGTGAATAAGTCTATGGACATGGTCATCAAAGAACCATAGAGGACATTCATATAGTATGAAGGGTTAACCTTTGTTTGTTTATGCAAAAGGATATCTTGGTTATTTATATTTTCCATATATTAATACCAACATCCACTTGTAACATTGAATCTGATTAAACCGGTATTCATACTCCCATAGTTCGTCATCCAACTAGTGAGGGTTGTACTTGGTTTTGTAGAAGGGGTTACCACATGCGAGAAATTCATATTCATATTCTTATGGTCACAGTGGCACCAGTAAGGATTGAATGGACTCCTAGTTCCACAACGCTCTATGATGAAAATATATCTCAGTTTGCATTCCTTTCGCAAACCTCAAGGAAAATTAGTTGCATTGCATTCCATGTTAGATTAAATTGCATTGCATGATAGATTAAATTGCATTCATGTTAGATTAATTGCATGTTTCTCTTTAGCTTGCATTCTCAAATGCTTAGTTCTCAAATGGCTTGTCTTTCTAGCAATTTTCCAAAGTTCAAGGGGGGAAAACAAAGGGTTGATAACATTTCATCAAATCACTTATGGGTTTCAAGTCATTCAAACAACGAGATTGTCCTTTGCATTCATCATCATTAATCATTACTCATTATACATTCAGAAAATCAAGAAAAAGATTCATTAATCATTAATCATTATCCATATCATCATTTAGAACTGCATATCATAAATTAAATTGCATACATTCAAAAATACAAAAAAGATAGATGCATTTCATTTACCATAAGCACTAAGTATTGCATTCATTGCATTGCATAATCCATACATTGTTAAAATGAAAAAAATATAGAGATAAATTGCATTCACATCATTTGCATTCATTTATCTATGTCCTACTCTAAGACATTTGCATCCATTGCACAATAGAAATAAAGGCATCATAGAAACATATAGACATGCATAAAAGGAAATCTCATAACATCATCCAAGGAAAAATCAAAGATCATTATCAGATAAATGTCCATCATCAATGTCTATAGCATAATTAGTACATCAAAGGTACATCAATAACAAGGATACATCAATGGTACATCAAAAGTCTTGATCACAAAAAAATACATATGATACACATCCTAGGTCCATATCTGTCTCATATACCAGTAGGGGCACCTGATCCATCTCCGGCCAAACATATGCCTAACCCACCTGCACCATTAGGGTCTCTATCACCTACTCTATCCTGTGAACCAGGAGGTGCCTAACTAGTGCTCGCACTGGTCGGTAGCTAAGCCAGAGTGGCCAGAAACTACTACAACATGGTAGTGACCTGATCTAATCTGGCTGTCAATGTTGTCATACCAGCCTGCAATCCCCGCACATCCCAGACTATATCATCTGAAACCAGAGCCTGTGATGCTGGCGGAGCCTGTGGCGCCTGAGATGCTAAAGGTACATGTGGTATAACCTGTGCTGAACTGACCCGTGGATCAACCTAAGGTATCTGTCCCTATACAAAATTTTGTCTCGCCTCCTGGACCCGTCTATGCCTCCGTCTAGCCCAATATGCATCCACTCTCAATGGATCATGATCCTGTGGTACCTGTGCACCTGCTAATCTCTGCCTCGGCTATCTAAAACCACCACCTCAGCCTCTCACATGACCGCCCCTCATCCAAGGCCCATCCGCTCTCTGAACCCATGGTGCTCTGGGTGGTCTCTGCACTCTATGCTGTCATGGTCTACCTCCATCATCCCCATCATCTCCATCACCGTCATCCTCAAAAATCTCATCAACATCTGGGATAGGCTCTGCCAGATCTGTGAATCTCATAAACTGATGTCGCATGAACCACTCTCAATACTCTGCTGACATCCTTGCATTGGCCACCTATGGTAGTAAATCCCAAACTCTGTATCCCAGCTGATCTATCTATAGACAGGCTGACTAGTAGTCAACCTGTGCACCCCACATCAATCTCTCTACCTGTACTTGAGCATATAAGGCAATACCCTATGGAATATCCTGCATCTGACCAAACTGGCATAATACTCTGCCACAGCAAAATCTCTCAATGACCAAAGGTGACCGGCCTATCATCCATCAAGGTGAAAACATGTAAGGTAACTCATCGTCATCCTCCTGCCACCTCTCACATTGCAAGTATGGCCTCCACACCACCTGATCAATGTCATCGATCATGTGTCTCCAAAAATCCACCTTGCCCAAATGATGTTGGACAATCATGCCATCATATAAAAATGTATATGGGTAACCCCAAGCCTGAACTTGCGCTAACATTGGCCTAGTAATAGGGATATGCTCCCATGTCCATAACTGTAACAAAACTGCACCTGCGGAAATCACTACACTGCACTGATATACAATCTCATGTAAATCATGATATAACTGTGCCAACACACAGGAACCCCAATCCAATCTCCATGGATGAGCAATCAGGTCCTCTATAATCCAGCCCCATCCGACCACAAAACCACGTCCTCGCCTATCTAGCAATAATAATCCTCCTATCATAGCTCCTAATAATGTTGGTAAGGTAGGGAATGAAGCAAACTGAACCCAAGTCATGCAATCATCTACATTGGTGTTATCTCCAAACACCCATCTGCATACACTTCTATCATATACTAAATCATAATACACCCACTCTCCATGAGTCAGGATCCTCAAAAGTCTATATACATTCTCTGGCATAATCCTCATCTTGCCGAGAGGTAGGTGAAAGGTGTTATGGTCAGAGTGTCATCCCTCTGCCATAGCTATCAATAAACCTTGATTCAGCTGAAACTGAGGGAAATCCAAAAGGAAACTAAGACCACAAGTCTCAATGGTACACCGCTCAGGTGGCGTGAGCTCATCTACTAGATCAAAAATCTATAATACAACTCCTCACACCTGCAACTTGGAGTAATGCTCCTACATTTTGAAACAAAGTGCATCATGTTATTTTTTCTCTTGAGGAACCATTCTAAGTCAAACACAACACATTAAATCTATCTTTGCTCTAACTTGAGCGTATCAACTTATTGCTCCTAACCTCTAAATCGTGAGACACAAGGACAATTTGTAATCATTTTTAATCATATCTGATTGACCCATCAAACATTCATCATTATAAATTTTCTAAACATCCTAAACACCACGTGACATTCTGGATGAATGTTTTCTAGCTTGGAACCTAATTAAGTCATCTGGATGATCAATCGAACTGAGTTCATCTATCTTTTTCCTATATCAAACTTTCACCTTTCTGGTAGGCGGCACTTAACTAAGTGTACGCAGATTTTAAATCTTTAAACGCAGCTCTTTTCCATGCGAAGGCGGTGCTTTACTATTTAGGCAGCTTTTTATCAGCTTATGTGACTTTTAAATCATCACACGTGGTTCTTAAAAAATGGTATTTTTAAGCGGCGTATTTCCTATTTTGGGTTGCAATTTTAACCTAGCTCCTACGCGGCTAAGGATTGCACGTACGTGGCTTTTCACAGCGTAGACGCGGATTTTAACATGCCTACATGGCACTTAACCTATCCTACACGGTATTTGGCTAAATTTTTTCTAAAAAGTAGTAAAAGATGCAATAAATGCAATTTTTCAAAGCAATAAATGCACTGAGAGGGTTCGAACCACTCATTGGAGGCCCATAGTCAAGAGGTCTCTGATATCAGCTTGCTCGCTTGAATCTATGCTCTCGAATAAGGACCACCATCGCTATCAGTCGTCAGAGGCTCAGAGCAAAATCTCAATAGTGAAAAGTAAAAATGAATAGTAAATTGGGGTTTTTCAACCTATTTAAGCTATTTTAACCTATTTTCTGAGATTTTTGACCCAGTCAAACCTAATTTGCCTATTATGCTCACTAGGGAATTTGTTCAAATGTCTGTTCCCATCTTTGTTTATCAGAAATCTTATCATCTTTGATCTATCCTATTCACTTTGTTCATCAAATATTTACCAACAATCAAAATGATTCCATTTCTGAGGGGACATCATCATATCATCAAATTGGGATTCTGCAGCATATCTTATATCTAATCTGGGGCATTAAAATTTCAAAATTTATCAGAGTTTCATATCGGGTTTCATATCGACCTTCATATTAGGGTTTCATATCAGGGTTTCATATCAGAGTTTCATATTAGGATTTCATATCAAGGTTTCATATCAGAGTTTCATACCGAGATTTTCATATCAGGTTTTCATATCAACTCATCCATATCAGCTCAATGATCAGGACAATCAAGTTTTCTTTGAATCAATGCGCTTACATCAATTCAAAGAGGGGCATTTGTAGACACCTAAAATTTACCAGGTGTATCTCAAGCATTTCAAATTATAAATCTCAGCCAAATGCTTTAAAATATCATCTCAATGCAAATCAAATGGACATTTATCAAATCAAAGAAACAAAATTCTAATCAAATTAAAAGATAAAATAATCATGAAATCAATTAATTAAAATCAAGCCTAAAGGGATTAACCAAATTATGCAATTGATTTTTCAATTGTATAGTTCAAATCAAAAAGGATCAAATCCAATCCAATCACCCCTCCATGGCTAATTTAATTAAATGATGGAGTTATTTAATTTATAATATCTTTGAGACAACCAACCAACTTTCCCTCCATTTGAAAACACCTCAAAGCTTTTGACTTAACCAAGCTTTGATCATGATCAACTCACTCTACCCCCCACCCTTGGGAAAATGCTATAAATACAAGTCATTTCCTTTGTGTTTGGGATCCAAGAATTCAAGAGCAAAAGCATCCTTATTATAGGCATATTGAGAGAATATTGAGGAGTATTTGAGAGCTTTTGAGAGAGATTTAGCATTTGCATTTCATTTAGCATATCATGTTTAGGAGCATTTGCTATTTTCCCTTATGATCTTGGAGCATTTTTTAGCATTTTGAGCATTCTAGCTAGATTTGAGCATTGAATTTTCATACATATCTCATTCTAGGATTGTCCTTGAGAGAGATTAAGCCTGAGAGCTCTCTTAACAAAGCTTGGATAGAGAACCATGAGATGATATAGATTTAGCTTCAATTCTTAGATTAACTTTGTTTTATCTTTCCATAGAATTGTTTGCTCTAATCTTAATTTCATGAAGGTGTATTTACTTACACACAACTGCACATCAGGAGATCAGGGACATGGTTGCTGTAGACTAGGATCTCTAGCTAGATGTAGAGGATGTAGGTGTATCTAATGGTTACACTTCTGAGAGGCTCAAGTACACATTTTCATGATTTACTATTCTGAAGGAGATTATTCCTCGCATAGAGGAGCCGTTGGATTATGATCCTGATGACCAACTTGTCAGGGGTAGAGGAGGTAGAGATAGGGATCCTGGGATACATGGGGGCCATGATGGTGGCAGAGATGGTGGCAGGGATGGCAGACATCCTCCTCTGGATGATGGGCCTGATGGAGATGATAGGGGTGGTGGCAGAGAGGCCATTGATACAAGGGGTTCTAGTGGCAGTGGAGAGGGTCGATGTACCTGATTCAGGTTTGTAGCTCCATGGTGAGATCCTTGTCCATTTCTTACTAGGGTCCAACAGAGGCAGCGATAGCAGGGACCACCAGATAGGCCACAGGGTCAGGATACAGGTCAAGATGGAGACCCCTTATCTAGATGTGAGCAGAAGTGGGAGCAGCTCTGAGCCCGGATCACAGCATTGGAGGCTAGGGTTACTACTATCAATGCTTTAATGGTAGATAGGGATTTACAGCTGGAGAGACTGAGTGCAAAGAGGGATAGGCAAGGAGAGATGCTCAGAGCTGAGAGAGATGCCCATGCTCAGAAAACAGTCCATCAGGGATAGAGGGTGACCTATTATTATGCCCTATATCACGTCGTAGTTCTAGAGGGTCAGAGAGCACCTTCATTTTCTCGAGTGGCCCAGCAGTTAGAGGGGGCCATGCCTCCTCCAGCAGTGCCTTTTGCACCACCTCCTCCTCCTCCTCCTGACTAGGGAGAGGGGGCAAGATAGTTTATTTTTGTACCATTTTGTATGACATGTACATTTTGAGATCATGTATGTATATCTAGATCCTGTTGAGATTCCTTCTTTTGTATATTTGGATCCTTCTGAGATCTATTTTTGTAGATGACATTCATACATGTATATCTGATTCATTTTTGGCGCATTGATACACTGATACTCTTTATGCTCACTGAGACACTGGTACTCTTTATGCTTTGATTTGTACCATGGTACGATGATATATATCTGATGCATTTTCTTGATTCTGTCATGTTGCATGAGTTCTTTTTGCTTTCATAGATGTGGTAAATGTATCTTTTGCACATATGATGATATCTTTGACTCTTGATGAGTTAGTTTTTAGATGATAACATCATTTTATGATTGGATGTGATGAGGTATTACTAATATAAACATGTTTTAAATGATACGTTATGTGAAAATGCAAATGTATGTTTCTTTTTTATTTTCCAGTTATGTGAAATAGATGTATGAATGCACTTTAGGATGTAAATGTAAAAATGCAATACATGGATGCTTTTTTGTATTTTCATACTTCTTCTTTTCAATGAATGCAAAATGTTATGCTATGGATGTGCAACGATATTGGATATCAGTAATATGGATGATGTAATTAACTTGATATTTAGAAGAAGATAGAAATCATTTTTTAGCACAAAATTTCTTATGTTGTTATGCCAGTTTCAAATGCACCATGCAAACTCTAAATGCAGCTATATGCAGACTCTTAGGACTGGTCACTGATTTAGCAAATGTTGCAACATTTTTATCATCATTGGGTGCTTTTCGGAGTGGATACCACCTGATAGTACAACCATCACTAATACCCACTGATATTATGATAATATGAATACTATATTTTAGTGAAATGTCAAAAATAGACTTAGGTATCAAGGCACAGCAACTAGGATAACAAAATAGTCACCTTCCTTTTAATATACCAGATTCTAATTAAGGGAATAAATTGGACCCACAATGACCTTAAAAATTCATATCCTTAGGTACATTATGATTCGTATACCTTAGTGAGAATTTGGATCAAAAAATAGACAAGGAAATTGTTTCAAACTCACCGTAGTTTACACATAACGAAGATTGAGATATATGCGGCTATCCACCCATAGTAGCAGCTCTTACCATAAACATCCAAGTTAGGTGAAATTTATAGGATCATTTGGAACAATCACCATACGCAGAAATTTAAGAAAACATTATGCCCCCAATCCTCGTGACTCTTTGTCTTTGCGCAGACATCATTGAGTAACTAAGAAGACATAATAAATCATCAATGGAGAATCAACCAAATAAAATTTATAATTACTTAGATGCCCCTAGTTGAAAACATCATCAGGACATGAAAGAATCATAATCAAACCATTATCAAACTATGTGTTTAAGATAGTACTTGTTCATTCATATGTCAAACATAGTAAAGATTCATCAATCAGATAATTGGAATACAAGCAATATGATGTACCAGGTTTGTGCATTGATAGGATAATTTGTTCATGTTTGCGATCTAATATAGCCTCGTAGGAACTATGTGAATGTAAATGTCGTGTCTAATGTGTGATGTTTTGAAAGGACACCCTTGTTTTGAAAAGTGACACTGTGTTGCATGTATCAAGAAACATTGTGTTTGTGAGGTAAACCATCCTAGAACAACCTAGCAACCATAACCTACCATACTAGAAAAGATGCCCCTAGTGTAGAATGACTTATTCCTAAGATGTAAAGATAGACAAATCCCAACCGAGGATAAGATAGCCATTTAGGAATATGAAGTCAGCGTATGAGCACAAAAAAAATTATGAAGGTTGAGTATTAGTAGTGCATTGATAGATGGAGCACAGAACACAAGTGACACTTTATTGCCAGGTTTTCACCACTTGGCAAGATCTTTTTCTTTCTTTTTCTTTTTGCTACCAAGATGCTTGTTTGACCAGGTGCTCATCAAGGCACTTTTCTCTTTTTCAATTTTTTTGCTATTTTTGTTTTTTCTGAATGTTTTTGTAGTATCAAGGTGTCTATTTACCAGGTTTTCACCAAGGATACCCTTTTTGTAGGACTTTTTCCACTATTTTTGGATTTCTTTAGGATCAATTTTCTGAATGTTTTTGGTATTTTGCAAGAACTTTTTGTTGTACAGGCTCTGTTAGCCGAACGTCAAGCGTAGAACCACTTTAAATATAGAGATTTGATAGGGTCTGGAAGAACATCTCCCTCAGGTGTAGCTAACTGATAAGCTATAGTCCCAAAAGTAGCAGTGATAACATAAGGTCCCAGCCAGTTAGGTTCAAATTTTCCTTCCTGCTCCCTGTAAGGCTGGTTCTTAGGATTGTCCTTGAGGATGAGATCTCCTACTTCAAATTTGTGTGGTTTGACCTTTTTGTTGTAACCTTTGGACATACATGTCTGATACACTTTGAGGTGATCGAATTCTTGTTGCCTGCACTCATCTAGTAGGTCTAAAGAATTTACCCTATCTATGTGGTACTTCTCATCAGTAACTAGTCCTTGTAAAGATATCTACAAAGATGGGATTTCAACCTCAATGGGTAGTACTACCTCAGCGCCATAGAATAGAGTGAATGGCATGGCTCCAGTGGGTGTTCTTGTGGTCATTCTGTAGGCCCATAGTGTCAGATTCAATTGTAGATGTCAATCTCTGCCAGACTTGCTTACAGTCCTATGTAGAATCTTGAGTATATTCTTGTTTGATGCCTCAGCCTGTCCATTACCTTGAGGATAATAGATTGAGGAGCAATGTTGAGTAATATGGAACTGTTCACAAAAGTCATCAATGTCTTGATTTTTAAATTATCCCCCATTGTATGTTACAATTGAAGAGGGTATCCCATATCTACAAATTATGTAGTTTAGAATGAACATAACCACCTGTTTGCCAGTGGCTTTCATTAGCGACACGGCTTTGACCCACTTCATGAAATACTCAGTGGCCATTATGATAAACTTGTGTCCATTCAAAGAGTTGGGATATATTTTTCCAACCAAGTCAAAGGCCCATTGCTGAAATGGCCAATGTGTTATGAAGGGTATAAGTTCTCTGGCAGAAGCATGAATAAGGTTTCCATGTGTCTAGCATTTAAGACATGCTTTTGAAAATTGAATGGCATCTTTCTCCATGGTAGGCCAATATTAGCCTACTCTGAGTAGTTTCTTGACTAATGAAAATCCATTCAAGTGTGATCCACATACACCTTTGTGGACATATTTTAATGCTAGATCAGACTCTTCAAGTTCTAAACACCGAAGCAGTGTACCATCGAGACTGCGTCGATATAGGTTGTTAGTGATGAGTACGTAACGTGATGCTATCCTAATCAGGGATCTTTTCTCATTTCTGGATAGATTGGTGGGAATGGTTTGGTCAGAAAGGTAAGCAACGATACTGGCCTACCGAGATTGATCTGGGGTATTCAAGGTACATATTACCTGGCATTTAGGGTTAGCAAAGGCAGGATAGGATATTTCTTCCACCAAGAAGTCATAGTAGAATTGATGCTCTTCTAGTTGTAACATGGATGCCAAGGTAGCCATAGCATCTGCAGCTTTGTTCTCTGATATTGGTATCTGTTGAAAGGTGACGAAGATAAAGTAATTCTTCAGATCATCAACTAGTTGCTTGTAGAGCATCAATTTTTCATCTTTTGTTTTATATTCCCCATTGACTTGATTGATAATTAGTTGGGAGTCACCATACATGTGCAACTCTATAATCTTCCATTCCATAGCGAGCTTGAGTCCATTGATCAATGCTTCATATTCTGAGATATTGTTGGTGCATGGAAACATCAATTTGTAAGATTTGAGAATCTTGTACCCTTGTGGAGTTATGAAGAGGACTCTGACTCCAGATCCTTGTTGAGTGAATGAACCATCAAAATACATCCTCCATGGATGTTCAATGAGATGCATGATTGTTTCATCAGGGAATTCAATTAGTAGACGTTCATCATCCTGGAGTGGTGAATCAGCCAATTGATCTACTAGTACCTATCCTTTGATAGCTCTTTGTTCTACATATTCGATGTCAAACTCACTTAGAATCAGGACCCATTTTTCCAAACATACTATTAATGTTGTTCTGCTCAAAAGGTACTTTAGAGGATCAATTTTAGCAATGAGATTCACTGTATGAGAGAGCATGTAGTGTCTTAATTTTTGTGATGTGAAGACAACTTCCAAGCATGCTTTTTCAATAATGCTATAATTGAGCTCATAAGTGACTAGTATTCTACTAATGTAGTAGATAGCTCATTCTTTCTTTGTTTCATCTTCCTGCACCAGTAATACCCCTAGGGATGTAGTTGTAGCTGAAATATATAGGAGTAAGGGTTTTCCATGAATAGGCATCATAAGAATAAGTGGAGCAGCTAGGTACCCCTTTAATTCTTTGAAGTTTGCTTCACAGTGTTCATCCCATTTGAAGGTGACCCATTTATGTAATAGCTTAGTGAAGGGTTGAGCCCTATCTACAAGTTGGTACATGAATCTCCTGATAGACTAGAGTCTCCCTTGTAGTTTCCTCATTTGACTGATATTACATGGAGGAGCCATCTTGAAAATAGCTTTTACTTTTGTAGGATCTACTTCGATTCCCTTTGCTGATACAATGAATCCTAGGAGCTTCCCTGATTGGACCTGAAAGGCACATTTCTTCAGGTTGAGCCTAAGTTGGAACTGTTCCATTCGATCCAATATTTTTCTTAGGTCAGCAATGTGAGTACCTCTCTCTTTAGATTTAGCTAATGTGTCATCGACATAGTCCTCCATGTTCTTGTGCATCATGTCATGGAATATTGTTGTCATGGCTCTTTGATATCTTGCCCCAGCATTCTTTAACCCGAAAGGCATGACATTCTAGAAAAAGGTGCCCCAGGCACATGTGAATGCGGTTTTCTCTTGATCCTTGGGGGCGATCTTGATTTGATTATAGCCTGATAATCCATCCATTTATGAATATATTTGAAATCCTATCATAATATCTATGATCATGTTGATGTTTGGTAGAGGGAAGTTGTCCTTTGGGCATGCTTTGTTTAGGTCTCTAAAGTCTGTACAGATCCTGATAGATTTATCAGATTTAGACACAGGGACCACATTGGAGATCCACCCTGCATAGGCAATGACTCGGATAAATCTAGCTTTTAACAGCTTTTCCAGCTCTACTTTTACCAATAATGTAACATGAGGATGCATATTTCTAAGTTTTTGTTTCACGGGCTTGATCCCAGGAGCTATAGAAAAATGGTGCATGATGAGATTAGGATCTAGCCCTGGCATATCAGTGTAAGACCATGCAAATTTAATATTCTTCTCCTTCAGGAATTCTGTGAATTGTGCCTTTTCTTCTTCTGATAGAGACTGTGCCAGATGAACTATTTAAGTATTTTCAACAGTGCCCAAGTTTATTGGTTGCGTGGGTTCAATCAATACCAAAGATCTTTCCTAAAAGTGTTCAGGGAGGATATCAAGAGTCTCATCCTTTAGCGCCTCTGAGAGGTTTTCACCATTAGATACATCATTTTTCTTTACTATTTTGGGATCTGATACTGCCACAGAGTGGTTTTCACCATCAGTCTGCTTTTTCTTTTTATTTTTCAGTTTGTGACTAAGAAACTTGATATCCACCTGTGACATGTCCTCGCTCCTTGCATTGGTGGAAGAAGGGTAAAGTTCACAAGCATTAAGATAACAAGATAGGGCATGGTCATTGGAAAATTCAAGGATAGGAGTAGGATCTATTTTAGTCCAATCAATTAGGTCTGGATGTACCAATGTTAGGGAGTCAGATTCTGGGAAGGACAACATCATTTTAGCATCAAGACCATTAACCAACATGACACGGTCCGTTAAGTTAGTTTCTTCGATATTTAGATCAATAAGAGTGAGATCATCATAAAAAGGGTCATTGTTAGTCATATGTGGACCAAACTCTAGTGACTCGTTAGTAGAGGTCTCATCATTATCTCTCTATAAAAGGAGGCTTCTTGCTTGTAGTCTATGAAAATCTTTGAGACTTATGTTTTCACCCGTGTCTTCATCAATATTCAGGGAAATGAACTCTTCGGCTTTAGGAGGATTAGCATCATTGAGAGGAGTGTCAGCTCGTCTACTAGGAGTGAAGGGAGCTGTAAACATGTGAATTGCATCTACTTCAATATCCTCAGAGGCAATAGATAGCCGATCCCATTCATAATCATGAGAGTTTGTGACATCATCATTAGACATGTTTAAGTATTCAACAATGATTATCTAATGTACTCGGTTAGATGCTTGTAGATCAAAGTGGGGTAGATCAAGGACATGTGAAATTGTGACCAACTGCCCCTAGTTAGGATGTAAATTCTGTGGCTGGGGTACCTCTGGAGTGATTGTTGCTAGGGTGTCTCCTACCTCCTGAAAGGGAGGTTGTGCTAGTAAAGGAGTGTGAAGATCTTGTAGTACCTCAAAGCTGGGTATGTAGCATTCTCCTTGATAGTTGGGATCTTGTGTGCCAACATGTAAAAATCTCTCATAGGACCATTTCTCTAGCTCATCTATTTCATCACTCCCTTTATCTGAGTGCAGACATTCTTTTGGAGCGGGTTCATTAGTTTTAGTATTAAAACCCAGTCTTGTCTTATCTCTGGTGTTGCGGAACTCCATGGGTATAGGCTCAACAAGCCCTCGTCCTATGTAATTTAGAGGTCCCTTTCCTTTGTAACCCATTTGTGTGAGGAAAATATATCCCTTTCCATATTGTTTGGGGGATATCCTTACATGTTTGGCTTCATATTCCACTGGATCGCCTTTGTAAAGCCAATCCAAGACTGCCTACTCTTCTATGTTATTTGAAGAAGATGTGGATGCTTTTATCATGCCAATTGCCTTGTGTAATTCTGGCTCTTTGGATGTTGTAGGCGTGAATGTCGATGAAGGTTTTTTGTAAGATCTTGGTGATACCATAAGTTTTGTCAATGAGGGAGTCAGGTCCAACTTGTACTCTCCCATACATGTTTCTTCAAGTTTCAAGGTTTTTCTAAAAAAATTCATAACCATGTCCTTGGTAGTTTAAGGAGTAGCTACATCCATAGCCTCTTTGTTGTGCGGGATCATACTACCAGCTTTGACATTGTTGCAAGTGTAGTTAGCATCAGCAGGAATTGTCACTTCCACCCCATTATGTGGGAATTTCATGCATTGGTGATAAGTGGATGGTACATCTTGCATCTCGTGAATCCATGGTCTCCCTAGTAGGATATTGTAGGCCAAAGGTAGATCCAGAACTTGACATAGGAGGTTTCTCTCAATCAGTCTGACCCTGATAGGTAGAATAATAAGACCTTTAGAGGACCTTTCTTCCTCATCATAAGCTTTGATGGTGATCTTATTTCTAGATTCAATTGTTTGTTCTGAGAGACCTAGTTTCCTGATTAGATCTAGTGTACAAATATTCAATCCTGCGCCTCCATCTATCAATATGCGTCTAACACGGGATTTATGAATAAGGACTTCAATATGGAGGGGTTGATTGTGTGGATGGGTCAATGACTTGTCATCCTCTTCAGAAAAGGAGAGGTAGTGTGGTGTTGAGATGTGATTGACCATCGCTTGAAATTTGTCTATATCAATATATTTTGGAACATTAGCAGCGTTTAGAGCTTGTTCTAGGATTTCCCTATATACTGTAGATATTTTGAGCAATTCAAAAATGGAAATTTTGGCAGAGGTTCATTGCAATTGGTCTAACAAGTCATATTTTGCTCCAGGGAAAGTGACCATGTGTTTTGCTACGAGTTTAGGAATAGTTATAATAGGGACCTTGGATGTAGCCGTTGATGTATGTTTTGGAGGCCCTTTGATGGTAACCTGTTCTTGGCTTCACATTACAGCATTTGAGTGGGATGGGGCACCTTTGATTGTGATCACATTGATGGATCCAGTTTTAATGTCAAGCATGTTACTCACATTGTCATTTTTGGAATAGGTGTAGTGTACCTCATTACCCTTGCCTTTAGATGTTTCTCCTTGATTATAATTAGGAAAGGGTTTTTTAAATGTTGTATGATCCTCATTGGTAGTATGTCCATCTATCTTGATCTTGCCTCCTTTGATGAGGTCTTAGATAACATGTTTAAGCTTGAGATAATTGTTAGTCTTGTGTCCTTTGTTTTTTTGAAAGACATAGTAGGAGTTATCGTCCCACCACCTGGTTTTGACCATTGGTTCCCATGGTTTGGAATCGGGAATCATAAGAACTTTGTTATCCAACAATGTTTTCAAAAGTCTCAAGAGGCTCCCCCAAAGGAGTGAATGTTCTTTGGGGTTTTTAAGTCCATGTTCATTCTTTGTTGTTATCATTGTTCGCTTTGGAGAAGGGAGGTGTTATCTTAGTATCTTTGCTTTCTTGCATGCCATTGGTTAGATTAAATGCCTCGGTTTAGGATTAATGTTAGAGGTGTCAACCACTCTATCATTAACAATATTTTTGTTTTGTTTCCACCACTTTGGCTTGGAGTTGGAGTTATTGGTCTTGCTTTTGTTTTGAAGGGTGATATCTCCCCTTTTAACCATGACTTCCTCAATATGGAGGACATTTTTTATCATTCTATCAAAGCTAGGTGAGTCTTGCATTTGTAGCACGTAGCTCAATTCTGGTATTAGATTGTTAATAAAGATTTCCATCTTTTCTATTTTGGGAATGACTCTTGAATACCGTGCAAAGATCTTTCTCCGTCTTTGGAGGAAGTGTGTGAATGATTCTCCAGTTCATTGTTTGGTGTTACATAGGTCCATCATAGTTACATCATGTTGGATGTTGTAGGAGTAGTGTTGAATGAACCATTGGATCAACTCTTCAAATGTCTTGACCTTAGGGTTTAGTTTTGAGAACCACTCCATGGCATTACCTCCTAAATTTTGGGAAACAGTCGCATGAGGTATGTAGGTTTGTGCATGTACTCAATGCTTAGAGCACAGAATTCTCTTACATGGTCATGGGGGTCCGTTTCTCCTGTGTATTTGTCATACTTTGGCCTTGCCACATTGGGGAGAAATGGGACCATAGTGATACTCTTGTCAAAAGGAAATGGACAAATGGTGTCCAAAGAGTATTTCATTTTAGGTTTCTCCTCTTGTTTGAGTTTAGTGAGCTCTGTTTGCATTAGATTGAGTTGTTTTGTGAGAATAGATATTGGGTTTGGTACCTCCTTCTCCTTGAGTTTTTCCATGTCATAATATTTAGGTAATTTGACACCGGTGGATGCTAGATGGAGGAAGTATTTTTCTTTATCGTCGCTGATTATCCATTCCAATAGCTTCTGGATCCTTTTACTTTGTTTGAGTTTTTCATATTCATCTTAGGGGATCTCATCCTCACTATCTGAGCCAAATGGATTATGTTCATACCTGGGTCTTTCTTCCTCTTATATGGCTTCAGATTTTTCATGTTTGCCATCATTATAATCTTCAAAAGCCTTACTCCATTCATGAGTGTTACTATCCATTTGAGGAGAATCTAGATCAAGAAGCAAACTATGAGAAGTTTCTCCTTGGAAGTGTGGTGTTTTAGGAGGCACTTTCGATCCGTTAGCTGTCTACTAGTTGCGTCTCATGTTAACCATGAAGTTTGTTTCTCAACTTTGTTAATGTTTCCCAATAGTGCAAGTAAGGATTTCAGATCATTCAAGTGGGCGTGTCTAGGTAAAAGTAACTGTTTGTTATTGGTGGATGTAAATGATTCCAGTGTCAGAGGGTTAGAATGCCCTGATAGTGAGTTGGGAACCAAGTTGTTGATAGAAAATGAGTAGACCACACATATTGAACTGATTGTGAAAGACTGACGAGGCATGCAAGGTGGACATTTTGAAAGTGTCTTGAAATATATCAGGGAGACCAGAAGAGAAAACAAGAACCAGCTAAAGAGAAAAAATGGTACCTGGATCAACTGAGACTTCCTAAGAAAAATGCCTACAAATACCTACTATCCTGAATGCAAGCTCCCAGATGTGAGCTTTTGATGGTACCAGATACGATCCTAGAATCTGGATGTGAGTGTTTGCTAACTAAATGTTATCCAGTGATACTAAAAGTGATCCTAAATATTGAATGTGACCTGGGAAATTTAGGATGTGATCTTATGATGGTTTTGTCAGTTTTGGTCAGTTCTGAAAAGTCCATTTTCAAAGTGCGTGAAGTTTCTTGTTTCCAGATTGCATCAAGAGGTGTCGTAAGGTGTGAAAAACACTTGTACTCTAGGGTTTGAAATTTGTTGATTTTTTTGAGGAGCTTATCTTTTTAATGATCTTTTGAACATGTTAAACAGCTTTGCATTGTTAGGAGGGTGAAACAAACACTCATCTTTCCTATTCTCTAGGTGGAGGATGAAAATCTTTGCTTGTTGACTCAGGTACACACTCAAATGCTAATTAGAATACAACTATCACCAAGCACACAATGGCTCCAGTCATGATGTTGTATTAGCTGACTCCAAATTCAAGTGAGGGCACGATATGACGAGTGTCTTGGGGCAATTACTTTTTTCCTTGCATAAAGATTATCACCCTTTCAGGGATGAACTGGGAATTCTTTCAGTTGAATTTGTTTGTAGATTATTGGGTAATCCATTTGAAATTGTCCCTCATAGAATTGCACAAGGAAAAATTCAGGTGTATAGCCCTATGAGTACCTAAATATATGTAGTCTCGCAAGAAAGATTCAAGCAGCTCCGCTCTACATATACCCAGATATGTTTCAGGAATGATGTCGTAATTCCAAGAACAAAACCAATTCCATCTTTCGAGGCTTTGGCCTATGAGGAAGGAACTATTTATAGTGAGTTGGAAGGGTCGGCGTAAGACTTTTCCTCACTTGGGTCATTCCTGGGAGATTTTTTCCTCAACCGGCAGGCCCTCTACTATTTAAATGTATGTAACTAGGATTGGCGAGCTTTGGATGTCTAGATTTCTGATTCTTCCGAAGAAGAAGAGAATAATCTCCTAATCTAAGCCATTTTCTCCCAAAACACTCAAATCAAAATTCATTCCTTCAAGCTATGTTGAGCTCAATTTAGTTGTTCCTATTTTAAAGAAAACATGATGCTTGAAAGGGAAAGTTTACCTTGTTCAATTGACCACAAAATTTAGTGAGTTGCTTGTTTAATTTATATTTCCAAAAAGAATTATATGATTGAGTTGTTCATTGATCCCACATATTTAGTGCTTTGTTTTGTTCATTTAATGTTCCCAAAATAAATTATACGGTGTGTTTGTTCATTGATCCCACATATTTAGTGCTTTGTTTTGTTCATTTACTGTTCCAAATTGAAATTATACGATGTGTTTGTTCATTGATCCCACATATTTAGTGCTTTGTTTTGTTCATTTACTATTCCAAATTAAATTAAATGATGTGTTTGTTCATTTACCCCAAATTTTGTTCAATCCATAAACTGATGTATGAGTTTCTAATTTTTCTTAAAAGGAAAAGAGCATAATCCTCTAGTCAGTTTAGTGATAATTTGGAAAGTGTACTTAGATTTTGAAAACAATTAAATAGAGGTCAATATGGGGGTTTGGAATCCTGTAAAACTGAGTTAGTATCTATTTAGTCCAACTCCATGAAAACCTCCAAAAACAACCTGCAAACACTTGTTAAGCTGCAAAATACCACAAACACCACTTGTCAAAATGTTAGGATTGGGTAAACTGAATGCACAAGCTTGCTAACCAGATGCGAGCCTAAAATTCTACTAAATGCAATGCAGTATATGGTATGCAAGCTTCCTTACCAAATGCGATCCCATGCTGACCAGATGCGAGCTCAAACCAAAAATGACCTAGGAAATCCCGGATGCGAGCCTCGTTTACCGCGGTGCAAGGGCATATCCCAGATGTGATCCTGAATGATTAAAAATGATCCTGTAACAGATTTTTGAACATGCAAATTGGTTAAAAAGTGTTAAATAATGAGGCCAAGTTGAAAATCCTGCCCCACGGTGGGTGCCAGAAATGTGTGTGTGTAATTGGGTACCTGATAAGAGAGACACAACACATCAATAAGTCATTGCATTAGTGTAAAAAGGTTAGATAAACATACAAAACCCACTAATATCGACCTATTGCCTTCTAACTAGGAAGAGTGTGATTAGTAACATAATAGCCCTCAGATTATGCTACAATCAGTGACATATACGACCTAACATGAAGGATTTTAGTTTAAAAAAACAAGCTAAATGATGAAGAAACATGCATTATAGCTCTAAGCATGAAGATGAAAATATGCAAAAGCATGAGATAAAGAGTGATATGTGATTATAGGATTAATCTAGCAGCATAAATTTGCATTTTCAATATGAAGTGAAGGCTTCTTTACTCTCAAAAATGGCTCCTATTTATAGAAGAATGGGAGAGAGAGAGGGGAGACAAGGCTCATTAATGATGTGAGGGCCTCATTAATGGTGGTGTAAGAGCCATTAATGCACAAGGAATTAATGAGGCATGGGAGAGACATAGGATTAAGGCATTTTCATTAATGAGGCATTAATGAAAGCCTTAAAGAAGCATGGGGAGGGTGTAAGAAGATGGCTTGAGAAAGTGGACTTGAGAAAGTGGACTTTCTCAAGTGGGTTGAGTTGCTAGTCATTTTCTAATGGAATGTGACAACATTAGGAGGTGGGTTAGGGTAGAATTTAGGATTAGGATTAGATTAGCATGGGTGAATGGATTGAGAAGGGTTAGAACCCAGGGTAGAAGTGGTTGAGATAGGTTAGGTTAGGGTTTAGGGGAATATTAATAAACTAAATTAAACTTATTTAATTCATTTAAAAAATAGGAATCTAATTATTTAAATAATTTAATTGCTTTTTAATAATTAGGGGACTATAGCCATTTTAATTAAATTAAATAGGCTAGGGGAATGGGTTATTTTGCAAGTGGGTAATTGATTTAGGGATTTATTGAATTTTTTTATAATTAAATATTATAGCCATGTTTGAATTTGGTTTGATTTAATTGATTTGAATTGATTTGAATCATATGGCTATAATATTTAATATAAATTAGTGATAAAAATCACCTAGGACATTAAATTGATTTGAAGAATTATGCCAAGCAATAACAGGGTCGTTTGGACATAATCGAGGGTATGATCACACTTAGGGCAAAAAGGGTCAATAGTCGGTATAGACCAGATTTAGGTGGTTACACCATCCATTTTAATTGCATAAGAAAAACTCCAAAACATACATTTGCACATTCACATAATATCATTTAAAACATATTTATATCAGTAATAAATTCAAAACTGCATAAATGATGTCATCATCTACAAATCTTAATCATCATAAAACCAAGATAAATCTACTGACATGTGCATCAACATTTATCAAAGAAAAGAGAACGCATGAAATATGTCAGAATCTGAAACAATTGCATCAAGATATATATATATAATCATGGTACAGATAAAAAATATGGCACAAGTCTACACAAAGAGTATCAGAATGAAAGGAAGAATAAGATATACATGTATAAAGTGTCATCGTACAAAAGAATGATATCAGAAGGATCCAAATATACAATATAATCTCAAAAATATGTGACAAGATATGCCATCAACTCTGAATCCCCCCTCTCCCTGATCTGGAGGAGGAGGAGGTGGTACAAATGGAAATACTGGAGGCGGCATGGCCCCATCAAACTATTGTGCCAACCCTGAAAAAGATATAGCTCTCTGTCCCTCTGGAACTACAGCATGGTATAAATCATAATAGTAGGTCATTGTCTGCGCCTGGTGTACTATAGTCTGAGCTTGTGTGTCTCTCTCTTCTCTAAGCCTCTCCAACTGTGTATCTCATTCAACAAGCAAGGTATCTTCTATAGTGATCCTGGCATCTACTATAGTGATCCTGGCATCTAATGCCATAATCTGATCCCTAAGCTTCTCTTGCTCCTTCTCACACTAAGATAAGGGATCTCCATCCCTGCCCGAACCCCTGCCAGAATCCTTCCCTGAAGGCCTATCCTGCGATCTGTCCTGTGGCTGCTGCTACTGCCTCTGTTGTCTCTACTACTCCCCTATAAGTAAAGGCCCTAGATCCATCCTAGGAGCAACAAATCCAAAGTGAGTGCGCTGACCCTCTCTATTGCCACTGGCCACCTCTCTCGTACCACCCACAGCTCCACAGCCCCTGTCATCTCCACCATCAACCCCATCATCTAGAGGAGGGCACCTACTATCTCATCTACCATCTCTACCTCCATCTCGCCCTCCCCCAATACCCCTATCTCTATATGCTCCTCCTCTACCTCTGGAAAGGTGATCATCAGGATCATAATCTACTACGTCCTTATATGAGGAATGGCCTCCTTGGGGACTGTAAACCATGGAAATGGATAATGAATCATCTATGCTACATATCCATCTAAATAGCCTACATCTGCAACATCAATCTAAAGATCCCAATCAACTCTAACCATGTCTCTAATCTCCTAATGCATAGTCTCATATATCATCTGGGCACCCCACAATGGTGCCTTGTCATGAATTTGAGCATATATTGTCACATCCTGACTCCTACCCTATCGATGACCAAACTATCTCAATACATGGGTATGTACAAAATTCTCTATGACATATCTGGTAGTCCAATCAGGTACCTACGCTGAAAGAAAAATGGAACCTGTCTACAATCAGAGGTCCACTCCTCACAATCCAAATATGGCCACCATACTACATCTATCATGTCTTCAAAAATATGTTTCTAGTACTCTACCTTTCCCAAATGGGGCTGTTCAATCAAACATGCATACATATATATATAAGGCTGCTCAGGTGCTTGCTTCCTATCTACAATGGGTTGTGTCATTGGGATGTGCTCCCAGGCCCAGATCTACAAAATCAAGATCCCTGCAGTCATGCTCTGGGTATACTGATAAACAATCTCATAGAGCTCTCGATACATATGGGTGAGAATACAGCTACCCCATGCAAATCTCCATCTAGAGATGACCATCTACTCAAGCATATCCACTCATCCTACAAGAAACTCGTGCTATCCTCTGTCTGGCATCAAGATGCCACCAATGAATCTCGCCAAGTATATAGATAGACAATCATAGTGATCACACATGTAGTCCCATAAAATGTGTCTCTGATGAATACTATCATCCTAGAAGAAACAATGAGTTGCACCAATGGCAACGGGAGAAGTTACCTCAAAACGCACCTTACGACCCATAACTGGAACTTGTAGTATATGCCACATGTCCTCTGGTGTGACTATCATCTCCCTAGTTGAGAGATGGAAGGTGTTGTGCTCTGAGTGCCATCTCTCGACAAGAGTAGTCAACAACCCTCAATTTACCCCAATATCGGGTAAACCAATCAATAATCGTAATCCTACACGGACCACTACCTCCCGCTCATCATCTATCAGCAGTTCGGCCAAGGCAAGCACACACCCTAGATATGTCCCTCGAAATGCTACTACCTTAAAATAGACCTATTGTACAAAGATGGAGATTAAAAAAGATCAATCAGTGTTCTATCTATGACAAAAATGCAAAAAAATAACCAGCTAAGTGATTCAAGGTCCACAAACAGAAGCTGGTTCACAATTGACAAAAATTCTAAGTTTGAAAATGAGATGCAATCCTGGATATACAAGGTGTGATCTCTTTTCCTAGATGCGATCTTGGAAACATAGGATGCAATGGAGACTACTGGGTGTGATCCCAGAAATCCTGAATGCGACCCCAAAAATGGGGTACGGTCCTAAAAGACAGGGTACGACATGAACCTAGTTTCACATTCTAAACTAAGCCAAAATGGGGCAAACAAGATATGATCTAGGAAATAATGGATGCGATGCAGAAATATGGGACAATAGGATGTGATCTGGGAAAAACTAGATGTGACATGGGTTTAGCAGGGTGCGATCTAGAATCCCGGATTCAACCCAGAATTCAACAAGCTATAACAACTACCAGAAAGCATGAAAATGAAAAATACCCAATTCACGAGGTAGTTTTCTGAGTGCTTACCGGAGGTGCATAGTCACTCGGGCATTGATTTCGATGAATGAGCTCAAAAAAATGTTTCTGCATAGGGACCACCATCTTCTCTACAGAGCTCTAGAATTTACTATGGGTAAAAGTGAAAATGAATAGTAAAATAGTGATTTTTTAGATATATATTAGTCTTTTGAGCTATCTAGGGGTTCTACAACTCCTCCCAGGCAACTGAAACTCCATTTATGTTCTCTTATTGATCAATTGGGAACCAACTCAAAGGTACCTAAGGTATTTTACGTAGTACAGTAAAATTTTTTGTGACAACTCCTGAAAATACAAAATTGCTCCATCTATTCTGAAAATCTGTCAAATTGCACATTTCATCAAAAATCTTGGTCCAACATCATTTTATCAATCTCACCACTCACATTTTCACAAAATTAACTTGGTTCTCATGTTTATTCTTAACACACCCCTATTTCATCATTTCTTCTAATCCATTCTTTCTTGACATAGCCACTCCATGCAAGTGATACATTCTTTCAATAGAAGGATTTTATTCTTTTTCCTTCAATTTCGTTCCTGAGGGAGCATGATCACACTATTGTCAATCAAATCTTTTTTTGAAATAGCATTAAAAAATACTTCGTTATCAAACAACTAGGGGCATGACAGTTTCCTTGACTAAGTCAGAACTGTTGGATAAAAATCTTTGGTTCTCATAAGCTGGATATCTTGTGTTTCCTCATTTTTAAAATATTCTTACCAAGCTCTTGTTGGCAAGTTGACTCCTAGGGAGTATATGACTTATTTTGTGTTGTCATTATGGCCACAAAGTCATATGAAGTTTTTACAGCAAACTTAGTAGTGAAAATTGACTAAGTATAGAAGACAATACAGAACAAAGATACACAGATGATCAGAGCACTAGCACACGTGCATACGGCCGATTTAGACTAAGAACCTTTAGACATAATCTCTATGATATGTTTTTATGCTTACCCTATACACGCATGATATAGAATGTCAGTAAGGATAAGTTACAAAAAGAACAAGTTTACCAACAGTTCAGAATACAAAGTATGGAGTCGACTTTAGGTTTTTTATTAGCGTATAATCTTGTGTTGTGTAAAGGCTATGCGCCTATTGTAGTAAGTTTGTAATCATGTATTAAACATTATTGTAAACACGCTTAAGCCAATTTTTTTGGAAGCATTGTGAATGTTGTTTTTGGGCCGACTAAGGTATTGTTTATAGTCGCGTCTATTCAGGCATAAACATATATATATATATATATATATA
>MU227581.1:1278819-1310025 GCA_018584345.1 Thuja plicata | reverse complement strand
ACTAGAATCTCTCAAGAGTGTATATGACAAATATCAAGAGATAGACAAATTAGAAATTCATTCTATGATCATCTCTCACATGATTAAGTTCAAAAGGATAGTATTGGAACTCAAAACAGTCATACCATACAAGGTATGGAACATACTTGATGTATTAAAGAGGCAAGAAATTGAAGATGATATGAGGATAAGAGAAGAAACATTGGATATTTTTCTCCCAGTATGCTCGCATGATGAGAAAGCCATTCTATTGGATTTAGTAAAGCTGCACCTAAGAACCAAAACAAGAGTTCTCCATATCATGAATGAGGAGTATGATCTGGTTGGTGAAGAGACTCAGAAAGCTTTTGAGCAGGTATTTTTGGATAGACATAAGTATCCTTCAACAGTGCCCAAAATAAAGGTAACTCCAGTTCCTCCCAAATAGGTTACAGAACCAGTGATTTAGAATGCACCTAAGACAGGTCCATAGGTTTCAGCGCCCTTAGTTTCAATAGCCTCTGATACAGTAAAAGATTTAGGAGATACTATAGTGATTGATGATATCAAGATATCCATGATCGCCTCTGACAATGATATGGACAAAGTTGAAAAAACATTTGTAAGCACTGGGGAGACAAAGGAGGTATGCACTGATGACACATCTTTACAACAAGATGAAGTTCCCTCTAAAGATTCAATAGATTTAAATAAAGAGGAAGATAATCAAACTAATGAGACACCAGTCATGGAGATCCCTATAAAAAGTGAATGCATGGATACTAGTCAGAATACTATATTCACACCATCCATTCAACCATCTACTTCATTATTGTCAAGCTTAACTCCTGACTCAGCAAGTCTGGATGCATGGGGAGAAGAAGACTTGATCAAGATCAGTCTCCTAGCCATGGAAAAAGCCAAAGAGAAGCAAGTTATGAGAAACCCTCTCTTTTTGGAACCAGTGAACGTTTTGAATGACCTAGTGCCTGCGGACAAGAAACTAGCTAAAATTTAGTCAGTTGATGATGTTGATAGCATCCTAACAAGATTCAAAGCACATTTTACAAGTTTAGTAGACTCAACTACTAGAATTGCAGAAGATGAGTATAAAAAGGAAAGATTGAATGAACTAGTAAATAATTTTTCCTTAGATTTAAAGTCATTAAAGATTGGTCAGACAATGTTAAAAGAGTTGGCATCAAAAGGTAGAAATTTTATAGCAAATTGCATGGACAGAGGCAAACTCACCTCTGAACATATCAAAAAGATAGAAGAAGCTGATATCTTGGTTGATAACATAAGACACTCAGTTGAAACATCATCCCAAGACATAAAAATTTGCAACAATATCTATCAAGGTCAGATAGACAAGATAGAAAAATCTAAAATGGAGATCAGTAAGATAAGGATCAGGCAGACTCAACTGAGAAATGCACTTGCGCCCGCCTTAGCAGTTTTGGATGAGAACATTAAAGAGATTGATGCAACCATTGCTACCTATGATCAAGGACCCAACATGGATTTGACAAAGATAGAAAATATCACATATGCCTTATGCACCCATCTACAAATAATTGATGCACTAAAGGCATTCTGGCAACAAGAGATAAAGAATCTACAGATAGCCTATCCAGATGTATACATGGAGTAAGTATCTAGAGACTTACAATTTTGAAACCTTTGTCATTAATGTCAAAGGGGGAGTAAAGTATGTATGGGGAGTAGTGTATATATGCAAAAAAATATGATATAGTATATGTTAAAAAGAATATAATATACAATTTTTTGGTGCTATTCAATTTTGAGTAACTTGGTCGCATTCCTTTGTTGCCATTAATGACAAAGGGGGAGATTGTTGGCTATTTGACTCCCAGGGAGTATATGGATTATTTTGTGTTGTCATTATGGAAACAAAGTCATATGAAGTTTTGACAACAAACTTAGTAGTGAAAATTGACTAAGTATAGAAGACAATACATAATAGAGATACACAGATGATTAGAGCACCAACACATGTGTGTATGACCGATTTAGAATAAGAACCTTCAGACATAAGCTCTATGATATGTTTTTATTCTTACCCTATACACACATGATATAGAATGTCAGTACAGATAAGTTATAGAAAGAAAAAGTACACCAGCAGTTCAGAATACAGGGTATGGAGCCGACTTCAGGTTTTTGATTAGTGTATAATCTTCTATTGTGTAAAGGCTAAGCACCTATTGTAGTAAGTTTTTAATAATGTATTAAACATTATTGTAAAAATGCTTAAGCCAATTTATTTGGAAGTGTTGTGAATGTTGTTTTTGGGCCGAATAAGGTATTGTTTACAGTCGCATCTACTCAGGCGTGTGTGTGTGTGTGTGTGTGTAAAAGATATATTTGTAGTTTCAAAGAAATATGTAGAGTAGAGATATAGAAGAGAAGTATATATATATGTCAGTATGAGATAGAGTCCTTAAAGAAGATAAGAGCATAAGCGCATAACCAAAACTGATCAGACATTTGTGTCATATACAACAGTTCACTTTTGGATATAGTGCATATCTATTCTCAGGAGGTTGTAGCCTTCTTTCTCAAGCTATGAGCTCTTGGACAGTGAGTCCTCACCCCTAACAGGGTTGTTTGTAAAAGACTCCTAACAGGATCAGGCCTTTGACAAGTTCATTGTACTTGCATTGTAAAGACTGCTCCTAACAGGGAAAAGGAACTTTAATAGGTTCATTATACTAGTGCAATATTTGTGGGTACTAATTCCCACCAAGGTTTTCCTCTAATAAAGGTTTCCCCGTAATCATATCATGTGTTATGTGTTCTTATGTTAAGATTCAAGTGATTTATAATTGATTTATGTTTAAAGTTGTTGGAATAGAATAATTAGTTAAACAATAATTCACCCCCCCCTCTCAGTGTTTCCAATATCTCTTGGAAACTTCATACTAACTATTGGACGACAACCAAGTTTGGAATCAGTATTATCAATCTTTGGACGACAACCAAGTTCAGGGTTGGTATCTTTAGAATCTTTTATTGACCTTTGTACAAAAACTAAGTTCAAAGTCAATTCCATCAGTTTAGTTCAATCAAGTACAAGACTGATCTCATCAGGCATTTTGTTCGATCATGAGCAAAATTCTCAATATTTCTAAAGTCAAACATCAAAAACCTTCTTTGAATCAAATGCACTGCTCACACATCTATTCAAAGAGGGGAAAATGTAACCACCTAGATTTGGTCTGCTCTGACTATAGACCCTATTTTACCTAAGTGTGATCATACCTCCAATTATGTCCAGAAAACTCTTCAACCAGCTGTCATAATTCATTCAAATCAGATTTAATCTCCTAAGTGATGTAATCACTAAATTCTATTAATCACCTAGGCCAATCAAATCAAATCAATTTTAATTCAAATCAATACCTGGCTAAGTTAATTAATTTAAAAGGAATTAAATAAGAATCCTAATTATACCTAATCACTTGAAAAGCCTATCTTCTAGCCTAAATTAATCTAATTAATTGGCTATAGTCCTAATTAATTATCTAAAGCAATAAAAAAGCTTAAATAATTAATTTTCCTATTTTTGAATGAATATATTAATTATAATTCATTTCATTAATAATCCCCTTAACCCTAGCCTAACCTATCTCAACCACCTTAACCCTGGGTTCAAACCCATCCCAACCTATTCCCCCATGCTAAGCCTAATTCTAATATTAATCCTATCCTAACCCACTTCCTAATATTGTCACATTCCTAATTTTTTGATTAGGAATCCAACCCACTTGAGAAAGTCAACTTTCTCAAGCTTGGCTCCCTCTAAGTCGACCTTATCAAGCTTGGACTTACACCCCTCACCATGCCTCTTAATTGCTCTCATTAATACATTATTAATGGAGATTCCTCAAGCCCATGCCTTTGGCATTAATGTCTCTTACACCTCATTACTAGTTTTTACACCTCCATTAATGAACCTTGTCCCCCTCTCTCTCCTCATTTCTTCTATAAATAGAATAAGTTTTTTGATCTCAAAGGGCCTTATTTTTTAGAGTTGAAAAGCATTGTTGTGTTGTTTAGATTAATTGTGAAATCATATTGCATTGTAGTTTTGATATTATGGATTGTTATTATCATACTTTTTAGAGCTAATATGCATGTTTAGTAATCATTTAGATTAGTTTTGATTCAAATATTCCATTCTTAGGTTGTATATGTCACCGATTTGTGCATAATTTGAGGGCATGATTATGGCATTCTTCAAACTCCTCCTAGATAGGAAGCAATAGATCGGTTTTAGTATTTAGCTTCAAACCCTTGCTTTTTATGCTTTTCTACTAATATAATGATCTATTAAATTGTCATGTTGCATATAACATGTCCACTAATTCACACACAGACTAATAGGGTACATGGGGAAGGTTTGTGAAAGCAACAAGCTTGGGACAAGGAAAAAGGTTAGGCAAGGCTAGGAAGGGGTTGCCCTTTATGAACAAGGGGGTGAGGAAAAAATGGTTAAGGTAGAAATGGAAACTTGACTAAGGGAGATGTATGGATGTAGGCATCATAATTAATTCCATATGAGTCAAGGGAGAATTTCCCTCCAGCTATGGGATTGTAGGATTACCTAGATGATGAGGATTTGGAGTTGTTGTGTCGAGTAGGACTAGAGTGATTAGATCAATTGTCATGTATACAAGTGCACAATGGGATAATTATATCACTATTAGAGAGGTGCCATAGTGAGATGAGTAAATTCAACCTATTAACATGGGATGCTTCCATTACTATAGCAGATGTTGGGAGGATTTTGTGGATCTCCATTCAAGGAGTCATACCATAGTATAGAATGGAGGATATGGAAAACTACAGATATTAAGTGTTATGTCCATGGGTGTTACTTATGGATAAGACAAAAATAAGGATATGGCCACCTATGGTGCCAAAGCTATAGTTATCGAGGATAGCCCTAGGTGGAAGCAAATTTTCTATCACCTAGTTAAGGTTGTTATAACATAAGATAGGGGAAGTAGTGACATATGCATGGGTATATACGATGCTAGGTCAGTTTACCATGATATGCACATGTGTGTATATCAAGGGTACATGAGTATAGGGACAAGGGTGAAATTGCTACACATCTATGTATTTGATCTTGCAAATATGGGTTTTTGGTGTTAAATTGTTGGAAGGATGAAGTATTAATGGTAGGTTGGAAGAATGAAGTATTAGTGGTTGAAAGGATGAAGTATCAGTGATAGATTTGTTGGTACTTTTGTTGTGTTATTGATTAAGTATTGATGATAGGTTGGAAGGATGAAGTATTAGTGATTGGAAGGATGAACTATTTGTGACAGATTTGTTGGTACTTTGATTGTGTTGTTGTTGATAGGTTTTGTTGAAGGGATGGATATATTTAGACTAGTTTAGAAAGCTATCAATAGTAGGAATCGTGATGGAAGTCTCTTTTTTTTAATATGATTTAGAATAGAGTATTCACCTACAGTTCCATTGCTCTAGATCATATTAGTTGGTTTTTTGCTACTAATCATAATACTATGTTTGGCATATTTTGTTGATTTTATTGGTTTGGCACTACTACAATTGCTTGGAGTTACTGATGTTGTTGATATTGATGATCCAATATTACTATTACTTGGAGTTTGCATAATGATGTTCAAGTATTTCTATTGTTTGTAATGTTTTTGATCTCTGACAGTAGAGGGTTTTGCTAGATGGTATGGAATATATTTGATCTTCTCTAAATATGTTGCAATTTATATTATTGTATAATGATTTAATCATGCCTAGTCATACAATATGTTCACTGGTGATAGTTTTGTTTCACAAGTAAGTGTTGGAATAATGGAATGGTGTGTACTAAGAGGGGAGGGGTGAATCAGTACCCTTAAAATTTTTTATCAATTAACCCTTAATGATCTATCCTTGCATTACTGACCATATTAATTTTCTACCTTATGCATGTAATATCAAAACATAAACTTAATTGCATGTAAACATTCATAGAAACATTTATGAAATTCATGTACACATGACACAAGAATTGGTAACGCAGAAAAACCTTGTCAGAAGGTAAAAAATGTGGTGGGGATGAAACCCATAAATCTTCCCTATCTGAAGAATGGAAGGTGTTGGTTAAGGCTACAAGTGTGATCACTTCTGATGATCTTACCCTGTTAGGAGTAACATTTTAGACTGGTTAGGTCTACTCAGTTAAGATATTTTAACAACACTGTTAAGTGTTGTATCATCAGAAAATGGAAGCACTTCCATTTTGGACTGGTTTAGCCCTCCGAGTAAGTGGTTTGGGGTCATGTTAAATGCCTTGAATGGGTCTTTGACTTGGCTCTAGATTTTGCCCTATTTTGCCCTATTTTCCACTTCTCTCTGACATGTTTCTGGCATCCTGCTCGATAAATTTGAGGTTATTGACCTCAGGGTCAAGGTCAACCTCAACCCTAACCTAGGTCAAGGTTGACCTTGACCCTGACCCAGGTTCCAAATTTCAAGTTTCCAAAGTTTCCAGATATCGGGGTTTGGAAAGATTTAATTCCCACTTCTGGGTTGGCTATTTAAGACTCTGAAGTAATGACTCTTAAAATTATATTTAATATAGGTCCAATTATATGGGTATATGCATAATTGAAATTTAATTATCCTATGTAGACGTCTCTAGAAGATTGTGCCCTAGATTTGTATATAAGGAAGCCTTTCTCCTCTCGTTTTCTCTAAGACTTGAAAAACACAAGCTAAGCTAAGAAAATAATATCAAAAGGATAATATATTTAAGTTATCATCTATTCTTAATAATTAAAGCATCCAATCATTCAATTCATCAAGGAGATCCATTGGTAGACATTGAAGGACTCAAAGCTCTATGGAGCTCTCTTGTTGAAGATTTCTCCATCCACATCCATGCAAGCTTCTTCCTATCCCAAGATCCATTCAAGATTGGTATTGAAGATCTAAAGACAATTGATTTGAGATATAATACATTCTACATTATACATCCATTTGGAGCATTCATACTTGTGGATCCCAGGATTTGAATCCTCCACAAGGGTTTCTATACAAGCAAGGTGAATTTGTTTATTTACTTTGTTTATCTCTGGAATTTCAATTATATTTTAAGGTTAATTCCAAAACTGGGGTATGACCAAGGAAAAACCCTCCCCCCAACAAACAAAACCATTTTTATTGTAGGTACAGGTGCAGGACAGTGAATTTTAGAGCAAATTTGGATACCCTTTTTGGCCAACTTTCAGGATCCACGAACAAAATTTATGTCAGAGCAGTGCAAGTCAAGGTCGACATAAAGGGGTGCAATTGCACCCCCATATTTGGGTCAAGGTCAACCTTTCTCAAAAAATAAAAATATTTCTAGGTTTTGTAGATTTCACAGTTTTGGTTCATGAATGCAAAAATCAACAGTTTCTGAGACTATTTGACAGTGTTTTCAACAGATTCTTTTTCGGAGATAAGTACTTTTTATTTCTTCATTTCAATATTAGTCTTGTATATTTACTTTTAAAATATTCTCAATTTCTCTTTCCTAAAACCTCTCTTTGTAGAGGTGAGGGAGAAGTTAACCCAAGCCATTTATCTCCTTTGTATAGATGAGGAATTGACACTTACCTTTGTGTTAATCGAGTCTCCTTGGAGGCTGAATCTTGGTATTCTTCCTCTCCTTTGTATAGAGTGTAGATCCATTTTCACCCTATACATTTGGTGAACCCAACAAGATTACCTCCTATATTTTGTGGAATTAGATGCCCTATCGTGTTTGTGGTGTTTGATTTCCTTTTCATGCTTATAGATTTCATTTGAATGCATTTGGATATATCTAGATCTATTTTCTATGCATTTCTTTATTCGTTATCATGTTGCACAAGTTGTTTCAAGTGTTTTCCAAACATCCTTCTATAACTTTTGGGATTAAGCAAAATCTTCCTCTTACCTTACCATTGCATGGTGTTACACCTAGAAATAATTTATTTAGTGCCTGTGATGTTGCTTTGTCCTCTCTTGTATTACCTTGTAAGGATAAATTAGAGAAAGAAGATGACTTTAATCTTTCTCTCCATCATATTTCTCTTAATGGAGATGATTTGAGGATTGATGTTAATTCTTCTCCTAATATATGTCTTTTCTATGACCCTACTTTAGAATATAATTTACCTTCTTTCCCCTTTATAGATCAAGCTCTGGTGATTTATGGCACTCCTACAGTGTGCTTTATTAATAGGGATGATAATCCTCCTATTTGGGATGAACCTTTGGATTTGGATGTTGATGAATCTTTTCCTCATGAAGTCATTTTGGATGATTCTACTTTTTGGGATGAACCCTTCAATAAAGACATTGATTTATCCCCTCCTCATGAAGAAGCTTTGATACAAGAGGGTGATTTATTAATGGATGACATGTTCATACATGATGGTGACTCTTTTTCTAAAACACACTCCCCTTGTGTAGACATTTTAGAGAAAGAAGACATTGTAGATGTTTTACCTCCATTTGGGATTCCTTCTAGTGATGAGGCATTAGCAAAGAATGATATGAATTCCCTTAATGCTCTCCCTCTTAGTGATGATCTTATGGAGAATCAAGATCCTACCTCATCTCCTTCTAGGATGTCTTATTTGCTTCCTTCTTGTGAATCTTTTTGTAGTGTTGAGACAACTAACATGGTTTATCCAAAACCCTTGTTGACTATCAAAGGTTGTCCTCACATTACTATCAAAGGTAAACCTATGGAATCTTTAGATTCTTTCAATGATCAAGATTTGGTAGCTTACACCTATCATACAAGTAATAAACCTCAACCTAATCCGGTTGTTCCTACTTCTTTACCACCTTCTCAACCTATTCTTCCTCCTCCACCCTGCCTTCCAAGCAAGGAGTATGATTTGATAAACCAATTGCAAAATACCCCTGCCAAGATTTTTGTATGGGAGCTTCTTCAAACTTCACCTACCTACCATGAAGCCTTGAAAAAAGTTATAGCAACTCTTCCCACTCCACCTCCTAATCAAGAGAACATCAGTGCCTTCTTACAGTGCATGCATGCTACCCGGGTGCTCCTGACATTGTATTTACTCAAAAGGATTTACCTTCTACATAAGTTCAGAATCAATATGATACTCTTATGGTTGTTGTTACTATAAATAAGAGTATCATTTGTAGGACCTTGATTGATAATCGATCTGGGCTTAATATTTGTAGCATGGACATGATCAAAGTGATTAAAGTCGATCTTTCAACTATTCAACCTGACAATGTTCCTATACGTGGCTTTGATAACATTGATAAGAAAAATTTGGGCACCATTACCTTACCTATCAAAGTAGGTCTGGTCATCCTAAATACTCCTTTTCATTTTATGCATGAACCTCTTAATTATAACCTCCTGATGGGTAGACCTTGGTCGCATACACAATGTTCCTTCCACCCTTCACTGTAAAGTCAAGTTTATTCACAACAACATGATGCATACACTTCATGCGGATGATGCGCCAAATCCTTGCTTGAATATTCAAACCCACAATACTCCTATTCCTAATAGTGTTCCTTCTTCCTCTAATACTCTTCCTAGAGATGATTGGGGAACCTTGGATTTTAATCCTACCTTTATTGGAGAGTATAAGGTTTATGATCTTGATTTTATGAAGCAACAAAGAGAGTTTGAACAATGAGATTTTTCTTCTACTTATAATGCCCTTCGTAATAAATTTTTTGTTGCTTCTACTGACTATGAATCTATCAAACCTACTAATGATGACATAGTGACTACTAAAGTTATATTGACTCCTTCTGATATGGCTTGTAGTTATGGTCATGGTTATCATTTACTAGTTAAACAAGGATTCCATGGTCAAGGATGTGGTAAGAATAAACATGGAATTCAAATTACCTTACATAATGGGGGGCATGAGCATTATTATGGATTGGTATTTAATCCTCAACAACACATCAATGTTAACAACATCTCAAATAACACTTCAAAACATGATGAACCTATGAAGGAATTTGACCAAGAAGTTCTTTTGCCTAAACTCCTTCATGGTAAGATGAGTACTAGGCCTAAATGCAAAAAAGAAACATAGTCCACACTTGAAGCCTCTTCTTTTTTGTTTGTATCATAGATTTCATGATCACTCTACTAATGAATGTCAAGCTTTACATTATAAGATTAGGCAGCTAATTGATAGTAAAGTTATTTCTATATCATGTGGCAATGAGTTGTATTTCAATCTTGTTTTCTCTAAATAAGATTTATGTTCCTATTATGAAGCTCCAAATTATGTAAACAATGTTATCCTAATCCTTTGGGGCTCGTTGTCTTTCATAGTGTTGTGAGAAATATAATAGGTCCCCTTCCATCCTTATTCCTACGCTTGGGGGGCAAGGATGTCATCTCCTTCTTTTTTGTCTTTCCAGGATCCACTTTTCCCTTGGTTAAGAAATATCTATCTATTATGTGATATCCAATCATACATGAAAATTTTGGTTTGCATTAAGGATCTATGTCCTTGAAAATAACCTATTTCATTGTTGACATTGGGTTTCCATGGTTGATAAATCTCTCACCTTGGAAATTGAATAGTGTGTTATCCCTCACAAGTGTTACTTTTTTAATTCTTGCATGATATCTCTTTGCATTCGTCCCTTCAATGGCCTCATAGGAGCTGTGACCTTCTTGGATTGGACTGGGTGTTGTCTATGGATATTGTCTTGAGGTTGAAGAAGGCTTTATCCTTGTTCTTTTCTTTCCTTAACATGTCAAAATAGTATGTATTTTTCCATCTTAAGGAGGGGGGAATATATACGGCCTCCCTTGTTCTATATTTTGCATTTTTGTTCTAACCTTTTGTTTTGTAGCATGCTAAATCCTCTGAAGGTAATGCACATAATTTCCTAAATCCTGAAGAGATACACATTCAATTACAATTCAATATGCTAAATCCTTGGAAGGTAACACACATAAGTTGCTAAATCTTGAAGAGATGTGCATTTTACAAATATATTCCATGGTAATATGAGGATATGGATCCATGGGTACTTCATAAAATTTGTCAAAAGATGCACTTCATACATGCAAACAACCATCAGAAGGTGCATAAATTTATGGGGTGACTATCAAGGGCTTTCTTGGTGGACCATCCTATAATTTTTGTGGTTCACAGTGAGATACACACATCTTATTGGGAGAGGTAATCACACACACTCACTCTCTCTTTCTCTTTGACTGGTGACGTCTCTCTTATTGTAATCTTGGGGTTGAAAAAGACTTGAGTCCTTGGGGGCTTGAGGATTACTTTATCTCTACGATTTCAATAAGATCATAGTTTCTTTGTGATCTCCTTTACCAAGAGTTTGCATTGAGTCCATACTCTTGCTAAAGTGGGGGCTAAATATATCATCAAAAATGGAAGAAATTCCATTTTGGACTAGTTTATCCCTCTGAGTAAGTGGTTTGGGGTCATGTCAAATGCCTTGAATGGGTATTTGACTTGGATCTAGCTTTTCCCCTATTCTACCTGTAACACCCCAAAATTGGCATCTTGCAACCCTAACCAATTTTGTTGCATTTGTCGTTCTTCTGAATCATCAAAGTCCTATTGTACTAGGCAATTCTGAGTTTTCACTGACTCTACTAGACCTGAGTGTCAAATGCAGAAAATCCTAAATCTGTATTAATCATACATCATATTTAATTCCTAAATATCTACTTGGCTAAACAAAACCTATGATCAAATTAATTTAATTAATAAAGTCCTAGCACTTTAATTAAATTAAATTCACCCTCTTTAGCTGAGACACATGAAAAAGGAATTAAATAATATTTAATTATTAAATAAATATCCTCATTTCAATAATTGAATTTAATTATTCAAATAATTGAGAAAAAGCAATTATGAGGTCATATATATTTAATTAATCAGATATTCTCTCAAAAATCTTTCTTCTATTCAGAAATAGAAACTTTGATTTAATTGTGCTTTAAAGAGAAATAAAATAGATAAATTCAAATAAAACAATATTAAATCAAAGAGATAAAACTGTTAAAACAGGAAGAAAACAATTTATTGAATTCTTTTCAATAAAGCTTTCTGTTTTTAACTGGCTTTTCTAGTTGTTTTATTTCAAAATAGGAAAGTTTCTATTCTAATCCTCTCAGAGTCTATAAAAGAACTCTCATTCTTCATTCAAACCCTCTGATTACCCCTGAATCATTTTAGAGAAATTGCATTGTTAGAATACTGAATTGTTGTCTCATTTTCATAATAGCATATAGAATAATTTCAATTTACAAATAGAATAGCTTTCAATTTCTAGACTAAATTGCATTGAAATCATGTCTTAGTTTAATATCTCATATTTCAATTTCTTAGTATAATCTTGCATTCCATTGCATTGTTATCATGATAAATCCTTCATTCTTAGATGGTCCATAGTTGTGAGGCCCTCGTCCTGAGAGCAAATTTCAAAAATCCATCTAGATAGAAGGCAACAGGTCGAATCACACAGGCAGGCAGGCTGAATAACTCATATTCAGTCTTGTTTGTTCTTGGTGAAGAATGACTATGTTGAAGTGTGTGGTTGATTGAGAAGGCCAAAATTAACTCATACACTACCCTATTTTCCACTTCTCTCTGGCCTGTTTCTGGCATCCTTCTCTATAAATTTGAGGTTCTTGACCTCAGGGTCAAGGTTGAACTTGACCATGACCTAGGTCAAGGTCAACCTCAACCCTAACCTAGGTCAGGGTCGACCTCAATCCTGACCCAGGGTCCAAATTTCAAGTTTCTAAAGATTTCGGATGTCAATGTTTGGAAAGATTTAATTCCCACTTCCAGGTCGAATGTTTCAGACTCTAAATTAATGACTCTTAAAATTATATTTAATATAGGTCCACCTCTAGGGGTATAGGCCTAATTGGAATTTAATTCTCTTATGTAGGCCTCTCTAGAAGATTGTGCCCTATATTTGTATATAAGGAAGCCTTTCTCCTCTCATTTTCTCTAAGACTTGAAAAAGACAAGCTAAGCTAAGACAAGAATATCAAAAGGATAATCTATTGAAGTGATCATCTCCTCTCAATAATTCAAGCATCCAAGCATTCAATTCATCAAGGAGATCCATTGGTAGCCATTGAAGGACTCAAAGCTCTATGGAGCTCTCTTGTTGAAGATTTCTCCATCCACATCCATGTAAGCTTCTTCCTATTCCAAGATGCATTCAAGATTGGTGTTGAAGATCTAAAGACAATTGATTTGAGATATCCTACATTCTACATTATACATCCATTTGGAGAATTCATACTTGTGGATCCAAGGATTTCAATCCTCCACAAGGTTTTCTATACAAGCAAGGTGAATTTGTTTATTTACTTTGTTTATCTCTACAATTTCAATTATATTTAATGTTAATTCAAAAACTGGGGTTTGACCAAGGAAAACCCCTCGCCCCCAACAAAAAAAACCATTTTTCTTGCAAGTATAGGTATGGGACATCAAATTTTAGAGCATATTTGGATACCCTTTTCAGCCAACTTTTGGGATCCACGAACATAATTTTCGTCGGAGCAGTGCAGGTCAAGGTCAACATAAAGGGGTGCAATTGCACCCCCGTATTTGGGTCAAGGTCAACTTTTCTCAGAAAAGAAAATATTTTTGGGTTTTGTAGATCTCATAGTTTTAGTTCAGGGTTTCTGAGACCTTCTAATAGGGGTGTTGATGGGACTTTGTGACTGGTCCACCAACAGAGTGTAAGTTGTCACCGGGTATCAGGGTACCAGTGAACTTTGCCTGTAAAGGTTGTCCAGGGAATCAATTCTTTGGGCCTTTAAGCATGTGAGAGTCAGGTCTCAACAGTGTGGGGACTTAGTTGGGAGTGTGAGTGTTTTTTTCAGGGGGATAGTTGGTTATCTTGGCTCGTCTTCTCTGGGGATTTTGGTAGGTTGGGGGTTTCCTGCAAGCATTTAGACTATTAAATAAACTTCAAAAGATACTCCACGGTGAGAAGTATTCCATTCTATCTATAATTGTGCAAATACATTTAAAACATCAACCAAGCTCTAACATGCTACACTAAAATACTAAATGCATATCGAACTATCAGTTCATACATATTCAATAGTGAGGGGAAAAGAAGGTCATTAATCTACTTAAAACATTAGATCAAGGGACATTAGAAACATACAACACAAAATAATGTTAATCTAGAGGTCAGAATGCTAACAACATCATTTCTATAACTCTTCTTTCTTCATTAACAGGTTTTCCAGCGAGCACTGGTGCATACAATAATGGCTCCAAGGGAGCATCTATCTATCTACTGAGAGCTTCTAAGAACCAAGGAGCATTGAGATATGCAACTACAAACAATGAACTACTAAAAGTGCTATAGCTATGGACTACAAAATCATCAATTCTTCTGACCCTTGGAATGAGGTCAGACTTGTTATTTATACACATGTTTTCCCTAAAGTTAACCTAATCTAACTTTACACTCAATAGTAAAATATGATTTCCGGTGGTCGGTACCCTGACACAACGTTACAACAACCTCGAGGAGAATAGAGGTCTGACCTATCAGAAGAATGAGACAAGAAAAGAAGAGAGCCAAAGGGAGAATAGAAGAAATTTAATCCCCCAAGGATTGAGGCTACATGCCTCATCAATGTAAAAGTGGCTTGCTATCTCTGATGCACCAGGTGTTATGCTGGGGAGGTGTCTTGGGAAGACCATCTATTAGAACTGTCCCTCGAGTTAACGTGCCTTGCTGGGGTCACCTACTTTCTGAAACCCTTATTAACTACTTCATAATGATAAGTCAGTGCAAGGGAATCTGGACGCGGGTCAAAAAAAGAATGCAAAATTGTGGATCCATAACTCTGAGATCCGAGAGCTCATGCTAAAAGAATGAAATAATGTGAAAGAATGCACCCCTCTAGAGAAAATCTCCAGAATCCAGAGAACCTTATTTCTCCATGCTATCTTTGAATGTTTCTAGGAGTTGGGCAATTCCATCCTCATCAATATCCCTGAGGCTGACCCTACGGTATTTGGCCACCTCCACCTGTTCGCCCAGATCTGGAGTTTTTCCATTGAATTCAGTGGCCATCTTTGTGACATCATGGCCCTGGAGCACCATGCAAGATATATATGACATCACTGCTCCATCCATTCCTTCTAGGGACTAGTATCGAGCTTCCATTAGCTCATCAAATTTCCCAATGACATACTCCTCTAGAGTACATATCTCAGTACTAAAGGGATCAACTCCTGAAACCCTTGTAATGAATGCCTTGTATAAATTTAAAGAATAATCTATCTCCAGGACCTTGTCCCACAGGGCCCCTACCAGTTGCTTGGTTATCTCCAATGTGAGATAAAGTTTGGAGTGTTGGGTCTGGATAAAGTCAAAGGACTCTTCCCCCAATATTTTGGCCTTGGTAACAATCTCTTCCTTGAGACTCATGAGTTCTCCTAACTCACTTATCCAAGCTTCATATTTCTCAGTCTCCCCTTCCCAGATGGAAATGGTAGTTTTAGCCTGATGTAAAACATTCTCAGCTACGTATAGGTCAGGGAGCATAACCACTAGGAAATGTTGGACGTTCCCAACTTGTTTGGTTACCCATGCATTGACTACCTGTGCTTTCCTCTTCATACTTCTAAGCGCATCTATATCACCCTATGGGAGTGGTCCTCCAGATGTGGAAGCTTTCGAGGGGATGGAAGTGCTAGGTTGCACAATCTTTGTTAATAGCCCAACAAGATTTGCATTATTTTCCTTCTCTTCTTTGAGTTTCTAGGCTTCCTTCTCATAGCGGGCTTCTACTGCCTTGGCTGCTTCTTTTAGCAGGTCCAATTCACCCTGTTTTCCCCTCTTCCCCAAAGATATCTTCGTGATTGCATAATATTTGGCCTTTGAAATTGTCATGTCTGCCTCTGGGGGAGGTGTTGTGACTACCACAACTATGCCTCTACCCGACCCAGTCTGGAGGGTGTGGACTGTCTAGGACTTCTTTGCCTTAGGGGAATTCTACGTTTGTGCCATCATCTCTACCAAAGAGACATGTGCCTTTGCCAGTGCTGGGGCCTTCCTTTTTCTTGAATCCACCAACCATTGTGGTGGCAGGGGTGGCCTTGCTGCCAGAGTATGATCTTGTAAATCCCCTCTGGGGCTCCGTTGCATATCCCTAGTATTCTGAGTCTCTTCAAACTCTTTTCCCATGTCCTCAATTCCACCAGAATTATCCACCTTAGTGGAATCAATATCATCTACCCTGGTGTCTGCGTCTTTAGCAATGTGAGATTCTATATCTGTATGTCTGGGGTTCTACCCCTCACCTTGTTGTTGTTGCTTTTGTTGTTCTTCATTGACCTCATTTGCCAGAATTTTCCCCTCTGCTAGTGCATTTTTTGGAGGTGGCAAAGGTACAGGGCCAAGATTGAGAATTTGGGCCACTGTGATCACTTCTCTGAATGTTACCTTCTTTGGGGTAGGAGGTGACATCTAAAGCATGGTAGCTGAGATTACGGTTGCTCTCGTAGGTCTAGTTTTCTCAGCAGTTTCCCATTGCTCATTCTGTACTTGCCTTTCCTTCGCGGTGTTGGTCTCTAGGACCTGTATCTATGGAACATTGGAGACATTTATCTATTCTTGTTTCTTCTTCCCTTCTTCTTGACCTTCCTGCTCCATGGCAGCTTCTTTCTCTAGGGTCTCCTTTTCAGCAGGAATCACCACTTCCTCCTCGGAAGCTATTTATTCTACTGCCTTCCCAATATCCCCTTGTAGGTTTAAGAGTTCATCTATCCTGAATACATCATCAAAATTGTCATGTGGAGGGGCGGTCTCTAGGGGATCCTCGGGTTGATTGTCTGGCTTTGGGGAGTCTGAGGAGAGAATCTGTATTTCAAGAATGTTGGTCATCCTGAGCTCCGACTCCACCTTTGGCTAAGGATTATATGTTTTTTCTTTTTCCTCCTTGTTACCAATGGGGGCCCTACATCCAACATGTCTGCCCACTCTTCCTCTGCTCTGGTCCTCGTTGCTTAGACCATTAATGTTGTAAGTGAAGGAGAGGTGGGATGGCGGACAGGTCCAGTCATAATGGCCGGGGTGGCCAACCTCATGATTAATTTGTCTTTCATTTGTTGTGATGCCACTAGAGTTTGTTGCATTTTCTCCACTATGGGAACCACAGATGGGACTTGGGACAGGGTCCCCATCTTTCTCTTTCCTCTATCCTCACCCTATGAGGAGGTTCCAGCCCTAGAAGTTGAACCCAGCAGAAATGGACAAAATTTGCACGTACTCTTTGGACACACCTTTTGAAAATATGCATGGCTGCATTCAATTATGTTGTAGGTGAGGTCCTCTATTATTGGGCCCTTCTGCGCATCCCAATTTACCAGAGGAAGGGCCATCTTGTCCACTCCTTTTTCTTTGCATTGTGTGTCCTTAGTAGAATCGGTATCTAAAAATTCCTTGGGGAACTTTCACAGCTCCAACCGCTTCATCATCCCCTAAGTCATCCAAACAAAATGCCTGCTCCAGACCTCAAAATTGTCCTGGAAATATTCCCAAAAATATTCAATGTGAAGCTCGTTTGGGGGAGCTGCCTGGGGAAGTGCCGCTACAATTTTTCCTAGCGGATCAAAATTCTTCTGCTCTAGATAAAAGTCTTCCAACCCAAGGCTCTTAAGTTCTCTATCAGCCTCCTTTGCCGCTGCAAGGCTACAGGTATAATTCCCACAAGTGATTGGGAATGGGACGTTGGTAACCTTGTTCACTATGAAGAGGGCGTGCAACTCCAAAATTTTCTGACAGTATTCCAAAAGAATCATCTTATCCCCATAGTGTTTGGGCAATAAGTAGGGTTTCTCAGAGAAGTTAGTCACCCAAATGTATGTATGTTGCTGGTATTTAATGTAATAGTGGGCATAAGAGCTAACCAAATCTATTGCCTCCTTAGAGAGACAGAATCTGGCATCCCAAGTAGGTGTGAGGAGGTTGTAGTAAATGAAGGCATCATTCACTCAGCAGAAGCTGAGGAAACTAGCCTCCCATTGGATCCACGGGAAATAATCCCATGGAGCATTCTGGCCTGGGCCAATCCCAAGTTCACTTGTTGTTAGTAACCCATTTGCGATGGGGCTTTGTTATGCCAAAGCCCACAAGACATAACAAGTCATGTAGAACTTGGGGGTCTGGGTGACCTGGAGAAGTTGGGAGTCCACATGATTGGAAATGATTGTGGCCCAATCAAAGTTCTACTCACCAGAGGTGATGCCAAGAAAGAAATAGTACATCCATGCCGATAATTCCTGAGCATGGGGTTTTCCAAAGATCTTGCATAGTGCGATGATCCCCATCTATATTCTTTCCTTAAATTTGCTCTGGGGGATCTCCAACTTCATCTTTTTGAAGTCCTTCCTTGGTGTCTTCAGCCAATTTTTGTTGAGGTATTGTCGGGCCATGAGTTCCAACTTCTGAAATTCCTCCAAGGCCAAAGACCAAGTGAGGACGGCTTCTTCATCAAATTGGGGGATCCCTAGCCCCGCCTGAAAGGTCGTGGCATCCAGAGACACCATGGGCATTGGATATCCTGTTGGAACTGGGGGAGACAGCATGAAAACCTAGAAAACTGAGTTGTAGTGCTCTAATAGAGTGAGGATGAGCTCCAAAGCTTGCATGGAACAGGAGAATAAAGCCACCTTAGGAATCCTGGAGTTGGCCACATTAATGGCTAATGGATCTTTGATAGTGCATTGAATGTACATCATCTTCACTAGGGCCTACATTTCGGCCCACATTCTGACACTTGTGTCAGTGATTATTTTAACCTTGGAATCAACCTTCAATCCCAGAATAGTGTCTCCCTTCAGATATTTCATTGTCAACAGGAGTTTTTCTAAGGCCTTCTCGGCCTTTGTCTTGACAACTGCCCTAGTTGCAGCGGTGGTGGGGAGTTTCAGACTGCTAGGTGGAGAAGATGCAGATGCTTCCAACATGATTAATGAGTAATATTTTAGAAACCTACAAGACAAGATGAATTTCAGCATATACAAAAAAGTATTGCATTATTCCGAATCCCGAACATTTTCACTACCATAGTATCTGCTCCTGAAAATAATTGTTAGCTCATGTCAAACTCTGAAAAATATGTACATATAATAAGCATGCCTCAGGAATTTGCCCCCTACCTAGGCCTCTGGGGATCTTAGATTGTATGATGAAAATAAAATAAGGACCAAATGGAGACCAGGGATCTGGAGTCTGGAAAACTAACCATTACTGACATGACTGGAAATGAGCCCTATTAGGCTATCGTGGATGTATCACATGGCCACGCAGTAATGGGAGTAATTACATTAACACTGACAACTGTCCAAAAATGTGAAGAAATGAATGCCACTTGGGTCAGACTTGAATGATTGTGTAGGGAACTTGACCCACCATTAAGATTGACCTGATGAAGGAGAGAGAAAACTGCCATGGACAAAATTAGCAAGATGCCAAGTTTGAACCAGGCTGACCTCTCTCTCGAACAAGCTCCATATTTGGGGCTTTCATTGCATGGAGTGCAACAAGCTTGCCAACAGACTCAATATAGGATATACAAAGAATGTACAAACATAGCCAAAGTGCACACAAGGGCTAAATCATGACTCACAGGCTAACTAAAATGGACATATATATAGACACACAAAAAATTACATAATTTACAGATTATACACAATATACAAAGGCACTCACACTATCCTACGAAATATACAGAGTATTTACATCTAATCTATAGCTACACAGAGGGTGGACAACCCTCTGGCAGAGCCAACCCACTAATGGGATGTGACAGAAAAGCCAGCACAAAGACGCGACAAAATGAAAAAAAATAGAACAAAAACAAAGACAGACGGAAGCGAGAAATAGAGAACCAAAAACTAGAGAAAAGAGAGCTGAGGGCCTACTTGGAAACATGGGGGATGTGGAAAATATGAGCATGAGAGGTGCTTTGCAACAAGTTAACCTTCAAGAAACCATGAGAAAGCACTTCAAATCACTGTTTAATCAACCACTAAGCACAGGGAGAAAAACACTGTTTAGATTGCCTTAATCGCCTTAAACTTGCTCTGAGTGCTCTAAGTGTTTAATCGCAGTAAATGTGAAAATGACAGGTAACTTCTATTTATACCCTTAAGGTAAAACATGTGTTTCTTTCTCTCCACAAACTCTGAAATAAGCAAACCTCTAGACATCGAGCCCAGGGATTCCATGCAGCCACACCTTCTAGAAAAAGAAGATATGATGGCAGAGAATCTCGGAGTCTGGGATCCAGCTGACTCAAAGGAACAAACCAACTCTAGGACTAGGTCCCAGAGATGCAAGAAGAAAAGAAAAAAAAAGGAAAACAACCTTCACGGAGGCAAGTCCCAGAGGGAAAAAGAAACAAAAAGAAACCAAGAGAAAAGGAAAAAGAAAAAAGGGGAACCCAACATTTTGCCGGACGGGTATGCAGGGCATAACAAGGGGTTCTAGCACATTCTTTTTTGGAGGTAAGTACTTTTTCTTTTTTTATTTCAATATTAGTCTTCTAGATTTACTTTTCAAATATTCTTAATTTCTCTTTCCTAAACCCTATCTTTGTAGAGGTGAGGGAAAAGTTAACCCAAGCCATATATCTCCTTTGTATAGATCACGAACTGATACTTACCTTTGTGTTAATAGGGTCTAATTGGAAGATAAATATTGGTATTCTTCCTCTCCTTTATATATAGTGTGGATCCATTTTCACCCTATACAAGTGTGCACTCGGTTAAGAGATTTACAATAAGACTGTTAAGTCCACCTTCTTAAAGGATTTCTTCTATTTTCTACAATTGTTAGAGAGCAGTCAAAAATACTTGTTGACCTAATAGTATGCAATCCTAATTTTTGAATACAGATCCTTTAAGTTCATTATATATATATATATATATATATATATCTCACCTATAGTGATTGATTAATACCTATGTTTTGGTCGATAGCCTTGAATCTTGTTCTTTATAACTGAATTCTATCTTTTGTGTCCATCTGCATGAAACTCTCTGTCTCATCCATAGATGTCTGCTATAGCTACAATCATCATTGTCTAATTGATTATTACATCTATTTATACAGTGTATTGACCTAATTAGGTTTCACGCTTTACAATAAAAACTCTAATGTATTGGGAAGTGCGGCGAATGAAGGTTTTGCGTTGATTGGGGGTTAAAGTAAGTGGGGTATGTCCATTGCAAAGGTAGGAATATACTTCTTGGTACCATGGGGAATTGGTATCAGCAATTTTAGACACCATTTTAGAATTCAGTTTGTCATAGGTAGGGACCGTAAGATTATCAACAAGAAACTCACACTGTGCGCTGTGTTCTGGCATAGTGATCAAGGACCCAATTGTTGCCATGGTATCTACTGCTTTATTGTTCGTGTGAGGGATCTATTGGAATATTAGCTCAGTGAAATGTGTTTTGAGATCTTCAAATGTACGGTGATAGGGAAGAAACTTGTCATCCTTCATTTGATATTCATCCATAACCTATTTGATAACCAACTATGAATCACTGAGCACCAATAAAGTGAGAATCTTCCATTGTATGGTCTGTCGAAGTCCAAGTACAAGAGCTTCATATTCTACAATGTTGCTGGTATAAGGAAATTGTAATTTGAAATATTTAGGGATGAGATCCCCTTTTGGTGTAACAAATAAGATTTCTCCCCCCAATCCTTTCTGAGTGGAGGATCCATCAAAATAAATCTTCCATGGTGGACTTGGGGCAAGATTAAGGACTGATTCATCTAGAAAATCTGTGATCAGAGGATTTTTACCATCAATAGGTGCTTCAGCTAACTGATCTGCAATTACTTGTCCTTTGATAGCTTTTCGATCCACATAAACAATGTCAAACTCACTAAGAATCATGACCCATTTTGTTGTATGACCAATAAGAGCAGCGCGTGCCAGGAGATATTTGAGTGGATCAATTTTGGCAACTAGATGAATCTTATGATTAAGCATATAATGGCATAGTTTTTGTGTACAGAAAACAATGGCCAAACATGCCTTCTCAATTAGGGAATAATTCAACTCATAGCCAATAAGAGTCTTGCTGAGATAGTAAATTGCTTGCTCTTTGCCGGTATCACCTAATTGTGTCAGGAGGGATCCCAACGTGACCTCTATAGTAGATATGTACAAAATCATAGGATGACTAGAAAAAAGTGGTACCAACATGGGTGGATTATCCAGATAGCCTTTCAGTTTCTCAAATGCATTTTGACACAAGAAATCCCACTGGAACTTGATATTCTTGCGCAGGAGATGAGAGAATGGATGCACCTTATCTGCTAGTTGTGACATGAATCTTTTGATTAATTGTAGTTTGCCTTGTAAAATACATAATTGCTTCAATGTTTTGGGTGGTGGCATCTCTAGGATTGCTTTCACTTTCTTTGGATCAACTTCTATTCCACATCGTGACACAATGTATCCCAGCATTTTACCAAATTGTACTCCAAAAACACACTTCTTAGGATTCAACCTAAGCTTATACTTCTCCAATCGCTCAAAGATGGTAGTAAGAATAGGGATATGTGATTCCCTTGTTTTGGATTTTCCTAAAAGATCATCCACATAATCTTCCATGATGACATGAAAAAGGTCATGAAAGATGGTAGTCATTTCTCATTGATAAGTAGCTCTGGCATTTTTAAGGCCAAAAGGCATCACCTCATAATAGAAGGTGCCCCAAGGCATTATGAATGTAGTTTGTGCTGGTCTTTTGGTGCTATCCTAATCTGTTTGTAACCTGAGAAGCCATCCATAAGTGACAACATTTCATGTTTTGCCGTCAAATCCACTATAATGTCAATATTTGGGAGTGGAAAATCATCCTTGGGACATGCAAGGTTTAGGTCTCTGAAATCAGTGTAGATGTGAATGCCTCCAATAGGATTACCTATTGGTACAATATTAGAAACCCATTCATGATAATCAATTGGTCTGATTACTTCAGCATCCAGCATCTTTTGAAGTTGTACTTTGACTACCAATGCAACCTGCAGTTGCATCTTGCAAAGTTTCTTCTTAACAAATGTTACACTTGGGTCCATGACAAGATGATGCATGACAAGATCTGTATCAAGCCCAGGTATGTCTTTGTAAGTCCAGGAAAAATTGATTTTGTGTTTATGCAAGAGTATTGTCATGTCTTTCTTTTCTTGATCGCTGAGAGAAACTGCAATGTAGGTGATGTGTGGATCTTCTTTTGTGCCTAGGTTGATTGGAATAGTATCTTCAATTATCATAGATGACACTTCTGGTTCTGAAGATATAAATGGAAAGTCAGCCTCTCCCTCCTCTAGTGCCGCAAAAAGGTTTTCACTAGAGGAAGCATCCTTTATTTTATCTTTTTCTTCATCTAAAGGTGCTTGCGAGAGGTTTTCACCAGATTATGTATTTTCATTTTTAATTTTTATTTTTCATTTTAATTTTTGTGACTGAGAGAGTTGAATTGGCTACCGAAGTAGGCTTGTTCACTGTAGTGTATCTGATGTTCATATTTTTAGAGATTCTTAAGTCCAAAGAGGGCTAAAACTGCCTTATCTAAATCACAAACGTCTAAAGTTGGTGGTGAGTTTTGCTGATCCCAATCAATTAATTCAAGGTTTGTGAGGGGTAGATGAGAAGATGAAAGTTCAGCTTGGGTGATAGTGAAGACATGGTGATTTTTGTTTAGGTCATCTTTAATATATTGGAAAGGAATTTCAAAGAACTCTTCCTTAGTGTCTGAATCTGAGGTAGCTAGACAATAATCCTTAGTGAAGTTAGTCTTGGTCTCTATGGAACCCAATCTATGTCCTTTAGGATAGCCATTAGCTGTTATGATCTTCTTCTTACCTATTTCATTAGCGCCAAGGCCAGTACCATGATATACCATTCTTTCGACAATGGGAGTAACCTTAGGATACTTTTCTTTGGGGAAAACTACAGGTTGTTCTTCTTCATCATTATAGAGCCAATCAAGGACACTATATTCCATGTGTTCATCTAATAGGGACCCCCAATGTTTGAAAATAGATGATTTGCAGCGCATAAGTTCTTTATATTTTGAGAGGGGTAATGGTGATGGTCTTTCATAAGACTTTGGAGACAAAGGGAGTTTCCCAATACATAAAGCACTTTCAAATGTATACTCTCCCATGCCTTGATCTGTGAATGTGGCCTTTGCTTCAGATGAGGAGGGTTTATCTTCAAAAGCCTTGTCTTCAATAACTTTTTGCTTTCCTTTGGATTGTTCAGATGGTGTTTCTAATGTCTTTTCTAGAACTAATGGAGTGTTTGAAATAGGGGTTTCTTGATTGAAATGTCGGCCAAACTCATTCAATGAACAATAGTTAGCTTGTTTACCTTCCAATCTCTTACAGTATTGGAAGGGCTCTGGATCTCTAGGAATTGTGATTTCTCTACCGTGATGTGGGAACTTTAGACATTGATGATAAGTAGAGGGTACACCTTTGATAGCATGTATCCATGGACATCCTAGCAAGATGTTATAAGGTAGATCTAGATCCTATACATGACAAATAGTTTCGATCAGGGTCATGCCTACTTGTAAGGGTAGTGTGATCAAACCCTTTCTTTCTCATTCTAGGTCATCATAGGCTTTTATTATGATTCATTTGTCTGCATCAATGAGGTCCTTAGAAAGACTGATATTATGAATCATTTTCAATGTGCACAAATTTAAGCCAAATCCACCATCTATGAGGACTCATTTTACTCTTGTGGAGTGGATTTTGCCTTCTATATGGAGGGACTTATTATGATGAGGATCAGGACCACCAAAGTCCTTATCAGTGAAGACTAGATGTTCTTGTGTGGCTAGGTTCCCTATCATAGCTTTGAATTGTGCAGTGTTGATGTTCTTAGGGACACGAGATTCATTTAGAGCTTTATCAAGGATTTCTCTGTGAATTAGTGAAGTTATCAAGAGCTCTAGAATGGATATCTGTGTAGGCATCTTTCGTAATTGGGCCAATAAGTCAAAGTGTGAAGCATGTCGAGTAGCAGTAGATGGTGCAGCTAGTGGATTTGTAGATGTAGAAGGTTTATCAGCAGCTTAGACAGTGACTTTGGGTCTATGTGTAGTAGCATTACAATCAGCAGCTTTGAGGATTATGGTATTAACATGTGTGTCAGATTCTTCAATGTGGCCGCAAAGAGAGTCAAACCCAAAGATATCATTTTCACTTAAACTCCCACATGTTCAATCACGGCCTGTAATAGTATTGGTAGAATAGTCATATGGTATTGTGTTTTATGCATTGTTTTGATTGTGAGGTGGGAAGGGCTGATTGTAGACTTTGAGTTTCATATTAGATGAGGATGCATTCTGACCTTCAACTTCAATTTTTCCATCCTCAACAAGATCTTGCACAAAATGCCTAAGCTTCATGCATTTCTTGGTATCATGCCCCTTGATGCGATGATAATCACAATACTCATTATCTCTATACCAAATAGGTTTAGGTTTATTCTCATAAAAAGGCCGAGTATTTGGGTAGACTATCATTCCTTGATCTACAAGTTATTTGAATATCACATCTAGAGGTTCTGCCAAAGCTGTGAATTGTCATCGTTGTCGATTGTCGTTATTATTGTTGTTGTTGTTATTGTTGTAGTTGTTGCAAGGAAATAAGAATGATTGATTGCGTGGTTGTTGATTGTTGTTTAGATTGTTCTGATTCTGATTGTTGTTTGGATTCTGATTGTTCTGATTCTAATTTTGATTGTTGTTATGATTCTGATTGTTATTGCGATTGTTTTGATTTTTATTTTTGGATGCTTGGACATTTTGGACATGCTTGGCATCAGTCACTCCATCATTGAAAACTCCTTTGTTTTTACTCCAAGTTTTTGGTTTATCATTATTGGAAGTAGTATAATGTTTGATGCTACCTCTTTGCAAAATTCCATCTTCAATGTCTTTTCCCTTCTTGACAAGGGATTCAAAGGTGTCAGGTGAAGCCATTTTCATTTGGAAAGACATCTTAGAGACTAAATTCTTTGTGAAGATGTCAATCAAGTGACTATCAGGTATTTTTTATGGCATGCGATTTGCAATATGTCTCCATCGTTGTAAGAAACTAGCAAAGGTTTCTCCATTCTTTTGTTTAGTATTGCACAAATCGTTGAGTGTTGCTTGATGCTCAATGTTATACAAGTATTGTCCAACAAACTCTGCAAGATCAAATAAGGTAGAGATTGACCCATAAGGAAGGGCCATGAACCATTCCAAGGTTGTGCCTCCAAGACTCCTAGTGAAGAGTCTTTTTAAGTAATTCTCATTATAGGAGACCTCTTGACATGCAATATAAAAAATTTTGAGATGTTGTAGAGGACATGTTTCACCTTTGTATTTCTCAAATTTAGGCATCTCAAAGTTTGGTGGGAATGGTTGCATCGTGATAGACTTGTCAAACGAATAGGGACAAATCTCCTCAAAAGAAAACTCCTTCTTGCCCCTATTCTGTAAGCCTTGTACAATGTTCTTGAGCTCATTGAATTGTTGAGTGAAGTCTGGAGTATTCTGTGTGAGAAATGAGGTTACATAACCTCCGCCTCCTCCAAATTGTGTAGTTGAAAAGCCCATGGAGGTCATACCAATAGTAGGAGGAGGTATATATTGATAGGCTCATGACGTATTGGTTGCAGATGCTTTTGCCCCCATTGTTTGGAACAAAGATGAAGACAAGGGCATGGAAATCTGCCCTATGTTATTGACATTAGCACTTTCTCCTTGAGTCATTGTTGTTTGAGTGCTATTATGTGTAGTATTGTTTGGAAAAGTGCTTATGATCTGTTGAATTTGTTCAGGTGTCAATTGAGGTATTGATGCAGTTGTTGACACATGTGTTGATATAGGTACTAATGTGAGAGGTTTTCTAAAAGGTACTTTATCAGTGTCACATAATGATGTAGCATTTGAAGTAGAAGTCATGGCTGCAGTAGCGGCTTTGGTGACATTTCGGGTAAGGAGTGTTTCATCAAAGTTAGCAGGAAATGTGACACCATTATGAATAAGATTCAAGAATATTTTAGCACTGTTATGCATAATGGCCTTCTCAACCATTTCTAAGTTGTATGGGTCTCTAAGGAAGTCATTCACTTGGGTGGGTCTTTCTTCTTGGTCCACTAATTTAGTTTCTTCAAGCACTTTCTCAGCTTGTACCCCAGTCCCTTGAAAATATTGAGTGGCGAATGGATTCTCCTAACGGGTAACAGTGTTGAATGTTGCACGCCTCATGTTTCTAGCTTGGGATTGAGTGACAACCATGCAATAGTAGATTTAGAATAATGGGAGACAAGGAGATGTAAGAAATGAAATGGAGAAAAGATCTTGATCTTGGATTTGATTGGATTTGATTGAATTTTATTAAAGATTTGATTGATTGATTGATTGATTTGATTAATTTAAAGGTTTTTTGAACAAAACCTAAGCATGAAAAAACCTTATGATGATACAAACACAAAAAGATTTAAAGTAACACCTGTTCTACTTGAAGATGGAGTTGTGATCTCAAGCAAAATGGGACATCACTGAGGGATTTAAATTACTTAAGACGGACTGATGGTCTACAAGCAATGTTGTGTTTATTTGAGGATGAAGGTTTGTAATACTTTGATTAAGGTCTTTCAACCTAAAGGATTGATTTGATTTGATGGTTTGATCTAATGCTCGAAGAGAAGAAATAATGATGGTGGAAGAATGGAAGAATGATCCAAAACCAAGATGTTATCTAATCGTATTGTTCAATGGCAACAAAAGCACTGTTGATGGAAAACTTGGTCATGAAATTGCAAACTTTGTTATTGTAGAGGATTTTGTCAATTTTCTCACGATGTTCAATCTCTTGCTTAATAGATGTTGCAATATGTTGGTATTCCTTGGATTTACGGGTGGTTTCCTTCTGCTCTCTATAGACTGGAGGTGTTGGAAGCTTAACCTTCTTATGTTTCTTGAAATTGGTCATGTCATGGAAAATCTGATTTTGGCTGAATGAATGAATGATCTAGGACAAATGATTCCAGGGTCCTGCAGAAGGTCAAATTTTGAACATCTCGGCAAATTTGGAAGCTCACTATTTTAAAGTGGAGACAGTAGTCTCAAACACAGCAGACGATCTTCGCAAATGGTAATCTACACATATGGCGGATCCAGAGCGGAGACGGCCGACTGTGGCTAAGGCAGTGTGTTGAAATTTTGGATAGATTTTTGACCTTCAGTCTGATTTTTTGGGCAAATTTGTTCAATGGCAAGAACTAATTTCAGCACATGCAAACCAAAAAAATAACAGACATATGTCTTAAGACAATCCAACAAGGGAAAAAGCAACCTTGAGGGATACAAGCAAATGTGACATTGGGAAATCTTGATTCAACTTGTAATATCTCATTTATGTATGTTCAAGTGACTCTTTCAAGCCACTTATGTTTTTACTGGGTCTAGCACAATGAAGATAGTTCAAATAATAGCTACCTTAGGAATTTGGCTTCGCATGAAATATTATAGGCTCATTGCTTGGTAGTCCTTCTGCTCACACATCAATGTCACCCCCAGAAGGGCGCTCGTGTTTTTGCCTTTTGCCAGGTATTATTGTCGTGCTACAAAAATCTCTTTCACAACACAATACCCTGGGACACGTATGATGGGAATCTTGGGGGGAGAATCTTCCCTCCCCTTGCACTATAATAAGTCACCGTTCAGAGGTGAATCGGGTAGGCTACTAATTTATAGTTGCTAGCAAGGTTTTATGGCGTCACCGCAATCAGTTTGTACGACGTGAGACACTTAAGTCTCTAGTTCAACCATGCCAATATGGTGAGTATATTCACTTAGTATGGACTACCATTGAACATGACCCACCCGAGCTTAAAGGGATAAAGAGGACCTTTGGGTCATACTTTATTTCTATATCAGCCGAAGGGATTACAGGTTTGAGGTTGTTCTCTAAAGGGGAAATGCACCCTCTAGAGAGGCCTCTCTAGAAGCTTGATTAAGCTAAGCTTTCTCTTCACCCAAGATCCACGAAGGCGAGGGGAGAGGATATGGTTATAACTTAATCATAGCGTCACTTATGTTAAAGGGGTTTTAATCTAATGACATATAGCTCGAAAGAAGTGTTGAGAAACACTTCTTCAAATACACTAAGAAATATTCATTCCAAATTGAACCTATTAAAGCAACTATGTGTTTTTCTATCTAAGCAAAAGACACAATAGTATGGTTAATCATTCATGTTTAATTTATTTCCCACATAGCAAAGAGAAAGCTTGGAAATGTGTGTTCATTTACCTTATATCATTCAAGATTGGTGAGGTTCATTCCTTTAACATTCAAGATTGAGTGAGTTTTTATTTTAAACAACATACATTCCAAGACAAATGATTAATCATACAAGTTCATTTTAATAATCTGTTAAGAATCATTAGGGAACCTGCATGAAATTCATTAGTAGTTTGAAATATCTAATAGTAAATGTTGCAGGAAAATGCGTAAATGGCAAAGTGTCACAGACGGTGATCTATGCAGACGGTGATCTATGTAGATGGTGATCTACGCAGACGGCGATTTGCAAAAATGGTGATATACCTGCACAGACAGCCAAATACACAGTCAGATTTTGTTAAAAAAGAACAGACTTAACCAGACTTAAAAATAATATTTTTACCAAACCAGACAACATTTAACTCCTAAAAATTGTGTTACTGTCAAAAACCCAAGAGTTAAAAATGCTAAAAAGTTGATAAAAAGTATTTTTAAACCACAATGTTATAAGTTTGTTTCTACACAGGCGGAGATGGTGAAATATTGGCACAGACGACAGAGTTTTGCAGACGGTCGAGGAGTAAAGACGGTAATCAGTGGAGACAGCGACTCCGGAGTGGACACGGGTCTGCGTAAGAATTTCTAGAACCGTGGAAAATCTGCAAAAAAATGTTAGAAAAGAAGGGACGTGGGTTCCACCAAGCGTGCGAAAATGTATGTGATAAAATATAACCTGTTGGGAGCATGCTTAGACATGCAAACATTAGAGATATATAATCAATAAGCTACATTAAACATGTGTAAGAAGCATACTACCAAAAATAATAAGAGATCCATCACAACCTCTGATGAGCCAAGCAAGTGCACCCAAGCCTTGTTGATTTTCTCTTAGAGAATTTTGTAGGTGTACTCTCCCAACACAATATACTAATCCCACTTTGATCTATGAATGCAAACTAAGTGATTAAAATGAGTGAAAAACTCAAAAAATAAGTATTGAAAACTTGCCTCAAGCTCTCACCATGATTATACATGCAAGACTACATTATGATGAAGATTCAATGCCTAAACTAGGATGGTATGCAAGATATAAGCTAAGATTCATTCCATTATGGACCTAAGATGTGATATCTAGATTCAAAATGAAATAAGCTTGAACTAAAAACTAAGATTTCTATGAAAATACTAAATTGCTCTAGAACTAAACTAACATGATAACAATACATAAAAGGGAGATGATTTGCTCTTGACAATGGCCTCTATTTATAAATTTTTTGGAGGAGAGAGAGAGAGAGAGTTTGGATGAGGTGGAACTCATGTGGCATCCATATAGGTGCCACATGAGGGACACATAAGCCATGCAAGAGGCCCACTTTGCTCACACATGTGTGAGCAACTTTGGATGTGATGGGTCAAAGTGTACTTAAAGTACACATGTGAAAGATCTTGTAAGAGGTGTAAGAGAGTGTAAGAGTTTTAGTCCAATGAAACACTTTTAGAAAGTGTAAGGTGTCATCATGGTTGTAAGAAACCTTGTTGGCACCAAATAAGGATTATTTGGAAAAGACAATTTTTGAAAATTTGCTCACACGTGTGTGAGCAAATAATTAGGACTAATATGTGTAGGAATCAAGAAATTAGCCTAATTAACGTTAGTTAATTAGTGAGTAGGTTTATTTGGTGAGAGTGATATGAGGTAGGGTAGGATCTAGGTTCAAATTAGCTTAATCTAAATTTAAAATTTAGATTAATTTAGTTTAGTAGAATTTAAGTCATGTGAAGGAATAAATAAATTAAAAATTTATTTAAAGGGAATTAA
>MU227581.1:1213859-1231173 GCA_018584345.1 Thuja plicata | reverse complement strand
AAGGACCCAAGATGGAAGGAAAATGTGAAGCCCTTAGTATTGGTGGAGGAGGTCCAAGGATGGATGTGGAAGACGCAAAAGGATAATCAATAAGTTCATCAGCATGTATATGAAAACCAAGGACATCGACATTTTTAGAGTGAACATTAGGATTTTCAATAGGATCATGAACATATTGAATAGGAGCACCTTCTTTGATACGATTGTTTGAAGCTTGAAAAGACTTAGGAAGAGTAGAAAGTGGAAGTAAACATGGAGGGGTAGAACAAGAATATGGAAGTCTTTGATCTTGACAAGGATTTTTGGATAGCATAATCGCATAATTTTCCTCTTGATTTTCAATAGGCTTAATATTGGAAGTAACAACACCATTTTTAATAACCTTAATGGAAGCATCATGTTTGGAAAGCGTAAGTGGTGTAAGGTTATTTTGATTGTCGATAAGCTCAATGGTGTAAGTAGTGACTTGATCTTGCTTAGGAGAAGACTTAAGACATGGTGGAATGAATGAGAAAGGGCGTGCAGGATCAAAAGAACCATGAAATGGATAAGAGACATCATGAAAAGGATTGGATGACATGGAGGTTTCTTGATCTTGATCTTTCTTTATGTTCTTTTCTTTATCATTTTTAGAGTCCTCTTGACATGGAACCACTTCTAAGGACAAGGAAACATGTTGGAATTGTATGGGAGACTTAGGAAGAGATGGGGAAGGATTAGCTAAAATAGGCATTATAGCATATAAAGGCTTAGGCTCTTTAGGTTTATCATTATTGAAAGTATCTGCATCCAAGTGAAGGTTAGCTTGAGTTTCTTTAAGAGGTATCCCTTGAGGACAACTATAGGAAATCGCATGAAAAGCATTAGGACCTTTGTTGGATGAAGGATTTGTGAAAGATTTAAAAAACTTGGAGACTTTAGGAGATGTATGGGTATTGGAGGAACTAGAGGATGGAAGGGAATCATCACAAAATAATGGTTCATCATTAACATGATCTTGCTTGAGAGTGCAATCTTTATTTTTAGCATGAGAGTCCTTAGAGGAGAAACTCTTATGATATTTATATTTAAAATTAAGGCAATGAAGTTTCTCTTCCTCAATAGAAGCATCAAAGAGGTATTGTTCACAAAACTCATCAAAGTCTTTTCCAAAATCAGAATCATATGGATCACCATCACAATCTATCCAGTGTGAACACCATTTACCAGTATAAACAAGCACATGACGAGGAGGACTCTTAGGAACAGAGGTGTCATAGGTATCACTATATTTTCCATCATCATAGTCATCATAATCATCAGAGTCATAATACTCATCATGGTCATCATAAGTGGGTGTGTCACTCTTCGTGGAAGAGGTATCACAAGGATTGTCAAGTTGCTTATTATGGTATGTCTTGAAAAGAGAAGTATGACTCTTGGGAGAAGTAGAAGAAGAACGAGACGTGAAGAAGAGGAAAATGAAGACCTAGTGGAGGAAGAAGACTTGGAGGGTGAGGAAAGATGAGAAGACTTAGAGGATGAAAGATGTTTGGAAGAAGGAGGTTGTAACATGATCATGTATATGATTCGGCCAAAGACATCTGACTCATTTGATTTCCTTTTTATTTTTGCCACAGATTCATCACTCGTGTAACGTCTAGAAGGATCATTAGAGGAGTAATACTCTTTGAATTGAGAATTGAGTTTGAGATCATCTATTGCTAAGAGACCTTCCCTAACAAGATAGGGGAAATCCATGATTCTGGAAGAAGAGGAATCAAGCATGGAAGTGATAGAAGAGATGAATAGAAGATGGTGGACTAGATAATAAGAGGAAAAAAACATGAAGATCTTAGGAAGAAGAGGAAGAAGCATGAAGGAAGAAGAGAAAGGATGGAAATGGAAGACTAGGAAGACATGGGAGATCTGGAAGAAAGAAGACCAAGAGTCACTTTGTGCAACTTGATACCATTTAAGTTCATTGGATGTTGAGCAACATGTCATAACACTTTTGGGGAGATCTATTGAAGTTTTTATCACTCGGGAACTCAGATTTGTTCATTTTAATTGACCAACTAGATGCATTAACAAATTTTTCTCATGAATTAAGCATGCAAGACAACAATCAGGGAGTTCAAGAAAACAATGTCTTCAAACAATGAGCAAGGGACAAAGAAACCTTGCACATGAACATGGATAGTGACATAGTATTCTACTCCCTAAAAATTCTACTTTTGTATGTTCTCAAAAGGTTTTCCCAATCACGCACATAGTCCTAGAAAAGAAAAATTTGGTTGCACTATGGTTCTTAGTAATGGTTTGACTCTGCAATTTTTGTAATTTCAAGTGGGTGAAATCCAATCCTGGCACACCGAGGTTTTGACATAGTCCAATAATTTAATCAATCAGTACCTTCTGAGGAGATCTGACAACCCACAAGAAACTACACCCGTGGAGATTTTTTCCACAAGGACATTTATATAGTGGTTGTTGCTACCATGGAAAAAATGGCTATTACCGCTTGAGGTTTCATCCACATGGTTTACCCAATAAAGGGAGTGTCCACTATGGTTAACCCTCTCTAACAAGGAAGGCTCACAACATGAACCACATGGGGACTTAGTTTGGATTCAAGGGTTCCAAGTTTTTGATTCTTCCAAAAGGGAAAAGAGCATAATCCTCTAGCCTCTTCAGCTCACCCAGACATAGCAAACAAGATTAATTGACCCACTAACTTGAAATCGCCTCACCCAAGGTAAATCAACAACAATGACCACCAATCTTAAGAGAGAAAGTACCAATCAAAGTTGAAGACCAAACCAAGTGAGATAATAACGAATCATTCCCTACCTATAAGGGGATCTATCGTCAAGAAGAGTTTGACATGTAAGACAAGCGAATGAAGCCCACTCTCTCAAGATCTCCACAAATAGTGTTCATAGGGCCTAATTACTATGTGAAACATATATGCAAAAAAGCAAATCTAGGTCCATTTTTAGAGCACCAATTGGAAATGTGATCTATGAAAGCAAGAAAACACTCAAGCTAAACATATGAGATGTTCATTATTATTTCCAAAATCCAAATGTTATAGAGATGCAAAAAAATAACTCAAATCTAAATCAACACAAGTGTTTTGTTGTTTATCCACACAATTCCAAGCAATCCCCACGAACTCTTCAACAAGCAAGACAAGCAAACAAGTAAACAAGATATGCAATGTATATTCAACTTATTCAAACCCTAGGGTTAGATCTAAAAATCAATTATTAGGAGAAATAATAACTAGAAAATAATTCAAATGATAACTCACATCATGTATTGAACCATGTGAAAAATAAGTGCAAGCTAATCATTAAATGCCCTTTTTTTAATTTTGATTTTTGACCTAGTCAACAAGATCTGATTTGTCTGCTATGATTTCAGCCCTAAAACTAGAAATACAAAGAAAAGACCCCTGTTAAAAAATAGAGAGCTTTCCAAAAATGTAAATTTTTTAGCAATATTTTCTTATTTGTGCCCTAGAGACCCTATTTATCAAAACATACCAGTTTTTAAAGATCAGATTTTTAAGCCATTATTTGTCATCAAAACAAAAAACACATAGAACATACCCCCTGTATAATTCCAAGAGCTTTCCAAAAATATAATTTTTTTTTAAAATATTCACTGATTTATGACCAGAAACAAATTTTCATGAAAAATCATAAAAAAAATTATAAATCACGGAAAAATGATCTGAAAAATATGATTTTCAAACTGAGACACCTTTGGCCCAATGCCAACCTGCAAAAAAAATTCATACTAAAACTCCAAGCCATTTGGGAGATATGATCAAATCTTTCAAACAAACCCTAGGTTTTGTCTTCAACTCAACCTGCACAAGGGTTAGGCTTGAAAAACTTGAATAAAATAACCATGTAAAGATTAGAAAATTTGGAAATCTGAATAAAATGAAGGAAAATCAAGAGCATCATGCCCCACGGTGGGAACCAAAAATGTGTGCTAAAAATGTGTCACACTTCTATAAATCATTCCATGCAAGGTTGCTCAAGAATGAGGCCTCAAATATCGACTCATAGCTCCCTGGTCATGGAGTGCAAAGGTTTGTAATGGAGGCCCTCAGATTGACCTAGTTGTGCCCTTGCAAGTACACCATGAAATGGGAGATTCAAATAAAAAAGTCAAGGATGCTAGTCTCCATGATCATACAATATGCAATGAAATGAAAACTATTTTATATGATTGCAATGCATGAAAGGAAATTAATCTAAATGATAACAATTCATTATTATTCTATGAAAAGAAATACAAATGCAAGATTAATCTATGAAAGGAAACATGAGTCTAATCTACATGAATAGCCATGGATGTAAGAAGAATACAAGAAGAGAGAAGTTGCAATATCCAAGCTTGAGTGCTCAAATTCTCCTCCAAAATTACTCTCCAAACCTGCAGCATAACAATAACATAAAATCTTGATTATCAAATGAGGATAGGTTTTCTTTTAAAAAGCAATGGATGGTAGAGATTAAGAGGCAAAAAATCAAAGGCTATGATTAAGAGGCAAAAAGCCCACCACTTAGGAAGATGTGTAGAAAAAGGAACTTTATTTATTTTTTATTTAATTTATTTCCTTTTTCATCAAATAAAGTGCTTTAAGTGGGGTTTTTTATCTATTTAATTAAAAGAGGGATTTTCTTTTAATTAAATAAGATTATTTAATTTAATTAAAAGGGATATTTTAATTAAATGAGATAATATTATTTAATTAAGAGAGATTTTAATTAAATAAGATAAGATTATTTAATTAAAATGAATTTTAATTAAATAAGATTATTTTATTTAATAAAAAGGAATTGTTTTCTTTTAATTAAATAAGATAATTGATGAAATTATCAAACCTTAGGAAATATTGAATTAATTGAATTAATTATGATTTGATCAAGGAAATTGATTTGAATTGAAAATGTTGCAAAGCATTGATTCAGGAATTTGATAAATGAGGCCCATAGTCCAGGCGACCATTTTAGGGTGCATACACCAAGGACTACAATAGCTCAGAGGACAAGGAGCCAAACTGCAAAGAAAGTTACAACACCTCTTAAGAAAGGTCAAGTGAGGACCTATAAGAGGAAGCAGCAAATAGAGAAGCAAACACCTACCAAAAGGAGGAGAAGACTCGTTAGAACCAAGGCCGATATTGAAGATTCAAAACAGGATGAACCTGAAGTAGCTAAGAAGAGCTTAACCCCCATAAACAATTGATGAGATTGTTGAATCAATTGCTACAACGGGTACCATGACTGATAGGAAAATTAGACAATGGGTGAAGCTGGACCATGAGGACCAAAATAAAATAGAAGATGCAAAAATTAGGTCTATGGCTAAATTCAAAGATGTACCATTTGAGTTTGCTAATAAAATACCCAAACCACTAAGTGACAAAATTTCAACATGGTGGCCTTATGCTTTGTAAACAGAAAAGGAAGCAAGGGAGCGGACACTTGTAACACTCATGCCTCCCAAATCCAAAATGGAAGAGATAAAAGAAATGATGAAAAAGCATTCAAATAAATTTGTGGCAAAGATAAGAGCCTGCAAGGTGTTACAGGGAAAGTTCCTAGACTTGACAACATGACAGATGCAAAATGGAGAGAAATTCTTGATCTACCTGCAGAATCAACAAGCTATGAGAATCTATTACTTCTCACCGAGACACCTCATATAGAAGAGCAGAAAGAAAAAGTAAGTCCAGAGCACATTGCTTTAGATAATATAGAAGATAATGAGCCCATTGACTTAGATAAAGTCGTGGATGATCTTGACATTCAAGATATTACTCACTATGATTCTAATAAGGATCCAAATAAGGATGATGATGTAATATTCATATCTCTTAAGGATCAAGAAAAGAAACAAGCATTGAAGACACCGGGAGATAAGGACATGGATGTTGCCAATGAGACATGGCCAGACACTTCAATCATTGGCATAACATGATTGGACCCTACAGAACAAATTCAAAAGGATGGAGATGTCTCTATTCAACAAGCTCAAATCGACGAACATGACACAACTACAGATGCATCACTGGTGAGAACACAGAACAATATGCTAGTATTGATGAAGGCCATCAATCTGATAGAAGGACAAGAAGAATCTACTACAGATACAAGAATACCCAAAGACAAGGGTGATGTAGAAATAAAGGATACAAAAGATGAATCTAAAGATACAATTGCAGAACAAGCTACTACCAATGATCAGCAAGACAAGTCTACTGATCAAAATAAAGAAGGAGAAAAAAAGTAGAAGAGGAAGAGCCGAAGGAAAAGAGTGAAGCAGAAAAGATAGATGATCCACAAAACCAAATAGAAGAGAAATCTACTGATACACCCAAGGTTGATGAAGAGATGTCTTCACCTAAGCAACAGGTGAACACCGAGAAAAAGGCACAAGAAGTTCATCTACAAAGCCTTCACCGAGCACCTCAGAGAAAACAAATGAACTAGCAATGGTAGTTCATACATCTGCTTCTACACAAATCTCAAGGAAGAAGAAAAGCAAAATAAAAAATTTAGTAACTTTGGATGAAATAATTGAGATTCCAGTATGTGATCCTAGAACATTAGATCCTACTGAGTTGACAAAGTATGCTAGACTTTGTGAAAGGAAAGTTATCCAAGATAAGCTGAGAAAGGCCAAAAAAGAATCAAAGGTACTCGAAGTTGCAAAAGGAATCCTCCAACAAATTGTACTTGATACAGATGTTGATCAAACAACTCCCATACTTGATCAATTAGTGGTTCTCACCGACACTATCACATCTCAGAGTATAGATGTTGAAAAGGCTATGGAAGCAAGACTTTAAAACAAGTTTGAATTCAAGCTAGCAGAGAAAATAAGCCAAGAAGTGGCACTGAACAAGATGAAGCTATCTAAAATGGTAAGCACATTAGACCCCATAATTTAAGAAGCTATAACCTTAATTCAAAAATTGTGCATGTTGGATCAACTCACTAACGATTATACCAAAAATATTACACAAATTGATGTTGATCTTCAAGCTAGTGCACAAGGTCTCACAAATACTTAAGATGCAATCAAATTGTACCATGACTAGCTCAAGCAAGCTAGGAAGCTGAGACATGATATTTAGATTGCAGAAACAAAGTTCAGAGATGAGGTGAATGAGCTTCAAGCTTGACTCTTACCAACTCTCACATTACTGCAACACCATATGACATAGGAAAGAACACTTGTTGCTACCCCAAAAATGTCTGTCCTAGATAGAATTTATGATATGCATGCCAGGATTGAACTAGAGCACATGGCATTGGAAATCCTCAAAGAGAAATGGGAGAAAATGATAGAAGATATCAAGAACAATCACTCCCACATACTTGACACTCTGTAAGTTGCACATTTTTTACAACTTATAAGTTGTACATTTTTGTCATGATTATCAAAAAAGGGGGAAATGATATGTACAGTCAGTAATCTTATGAAAAAAGGGGGAAAGAGGAAAGAAAAAAGGGGAATGTATAGTACAAAGGCAAGTATACATGTATATATACTTATACTATACTGATGCATACAGTTAGGGGGAGTCATATAATGACAAGGATATATGCATGGTGTACATACTAAACACTTTAGTATTTTGCACATATCACTTTTTGATACTAATGTCAAAGGGGGAGATTAAAGAAATTATATTTTTCCATTAGTATATGCAAGGAAAAACATGATAAACACCGTCGGTTTATACTATACTGACTGACAGGGCACAACACTACCCGACACCAAGGTTACCGATATTGCTAAGTACAAAGCATCCCGATGCAACACTATTTAGTGTTAACCGATGATAGAAAAGACAAAGGAGCCCAACGAGTAACCAACAGTGCAAACCTAATGAAACAGTCAAGAATGGAACCTGACAGATCAAAGGAACCCAATGAACAATTCAAAGAAGGAACACCGACAAACTTTTAGTTCACGCGGACAATCAGATACTGAGAGTCAGTTACATCCCACAAAAAGTGGTTCTGACTTCCACGTCAGATAAATCACTAAAGTTGTATATTTAGCTTATTGATTTGTTTTTTAATCCATTACTTGAAGGAAAAGCAATGTAATTATTATTATTTTTATTAGTCTAACTAATTTAAAACATGCAAACTAAAGGATCAAGGTCAAGTTGTATACCTTGGATCTAGAGTTAACATTGTAATGTGTGATTATAAAATAGGTCAAAGAAATTGTATAAATAGATGCTCAATCAATTATGAACATGTTGTTCAATGATGATTGTATCCTTTGAGAGCATCTAAGGTTCAGACAAGAGAATTCATGCAAAATCACAGACAAAGATCAAATCAATTTTCAAGAACAAGAACCGAGGCTACTGACAAGCAGGAAAAGGTATTAATCAATCACTATAGGTGATACTCATATACTGTAAGCTTTAATGGATCTGTGATCAGAAATTATAGATTGCATATAGTCAGGTCATACATATTGTACACATTCTAACAAGTGTAGTACACTTAAGAAATCCTTTCAAGGATGGTGGATTTAACAATCCTATTGCACTCTTAACCAAGTGCACACTACATCAGTGTTGCTAAATCTCTTAATAGAGTAGATCCTAACAGGTCTCCACATTAATACTCTTAATTGGGTAGATCATCAGAAGTGATCAAGTTGTAAGCCTTAACTGGCTCCCTTCCAATCTGCAGATAGTGAAGTTTTGTGGGTGTCATCCCCACCGCAGTTTTTACTTCCTAACAAGAGTTTTCTGTGATATCATATCTTGTGTTATGTGCCTATTAATTTCATGAATGATTGTATGAATGTTACATACAATTAATTTTATGAATTAATATTACATGCATAAGAAAGAACATCAGATTTGGTTGGTAATACAATAAATATTGATTGCTAATGAAGAAAGGTGAAAAGTGTTAAATTTTTTAGAGGTACTGATTCACCCCTCCCTTCTTAGTACTACTTCCCATTAATCCCAACACATGCCATGATCAAAGAAGTGATATCCACATTGGTGCAATATCAATATTTAGCTTGGAAAAATTCATCACCCAAAATGATCCTAATTTGGAGCATAAAATCTTCATCTTCAAAGTGGAAGATATTTCATAGCCTCTCTTGTGAAATCCTACCCCAAAAATAAATAATTTACTTTTCAACAAGGAGGGAGAAGTTGGCCTATATCTTTCAACCAAAATACCTCTTAAGATACCTTGCATAGGACCATAGATTGTGAATGCAACTTGGGAGTCTCAATGCCTAAGTAATGATGGGAGGTAGGTGATGTTCTCTTAAAGAATGAGAACCGATCCTCACACACGAGTCATCTAGTTGATAGTAAATTCATACAAAGGCCCATCATTCCTTAACCCCTGACATAGAGTTTATACCATCCTTAATATATGTAGAAGCACACCCCTATATTCACTACTATCTTTAGCCATAGTTATGATCTCTACTTCCCTGGATAAATATATTACCAATTTTGAAAAACCATTTGCTTTTGTATTGCCTTGTTGCCTGACATACATAAATTTGAAATTACTAGCATTTGACAATAATTATCAAACTTTCTTTACTATCTTGTCAATTTTCAAGTTACTAGCTCCTCCTTTTATTCTTGCATTATTAACAATTTGCAAATATCCTTGAAGGTGTAACTTGGGTAATGACAATTTCTTGGCTAGCTTCACAACTAGAAAAGCCACATATGCTTTTCCTACATTATTTGTGATTATTTTGAGCTTATGTGTGCTCCATCCTTAGACATTCCCTCTCCATTCTTATGACACACATCCTACTCCTAATGGGCCCATATTTCCCTTAGAGACTTCATCAAAGTTAATCTTTATCCATCCACTATCAGGAAATAATCAAACCTTCAATTTTTATTATTATTTAAATATATTACTTTATAATATTTTTTAATAAACAAAATATAAAATATTTAGTCAATGGGCTTCTCTATGGGAGAAACAATCCATTGGAAAAGTGTCTCATGCATAGTTTAGGTAGCTAACAAAATATTTTTACATGGTTCTAACTGTCGATTTAATGTAAACCCTAACCAAATCAACCAAAGAATGAACGGTCATGACAACACTACTACACCTCATTCCTACCAGATCCAAAAAATTTACTTCCTCTTTCATTTTATAAGAATTGATGTAAGGGAGGGCATTGTGCTGATCATTTTGCAAGCATTGATGACAATATGAAAATCTTCACCGCAAATTTGAGTCTCATTAAACACGGGGTCCTCAGTCCCAAGCATTACTTTTGTTGTCTCATCCAGAAGACTGACATGATTGGAGAAGAGGAATTCACACAAAGGATTTCTATATTTTCTAGCATGGAGGAGACTAAATCATTTCCATTAGCCAAAGATTTAATCTTTTATCTCCAAAAAAGTTTCCAACTATGAATAAAGAATGTGAAAGCAAAAAAGATTGCTTTATCCTTGCCAGATTTAAGTCTCATTTAACGATAATTTTACAACCCATTAATGTAACTTTTTGTTTCTATCTCAGACATTGTCGTTAGAAGTCACCAGGAATGAATTAATTAAACACTATTAAGTGATCCAGATATATATGTTGGGCGGCAATATTAATTTTGCATTAAATTTTGCACAAAAATATTTGATAAATAGAAAGTTGGAATGTGTTAATTTTTGTGTTGATTTAAGTGTGTTGGTGATGAATTAAACAATTTCATAATTATGATATAAAATTGACACTTAGTAAGTTAAGATAAATATCTAACATATTTCTAGGCATATTGGAGATTAGGATGTGTTTATGATTTAGATCTATAACTTTAACTAATGTGTGCTTTCGTATTTTATTGAGACGCCATTTAATTCATTTTACCCTTCTATAAACTTTATCTAGGATGAATGAAGTTTTGATGTGTTGAGACAGTTTGAAAATTTCTTGATAATCAATCAAATTCTTATATTAGCTTCATAATAATTCAAGCCACAAAAAGATCAAATATGTGCATTCCTAGCATAGTATTCGTAGATGCAAAAGAGAATGTATGCTCTAAATCAACTCTTTCTCTTTAGATGATAAATCTCTGATTGGTTATCTCTTGATTCTACTTGATGATCATCAATATCTTAGAGCTTATCTATAAATACAAGATTATAAGTGCTTGATCCAATATATTTTTCATGAAAGCCAATAGTTAATGTTTGGAAGATATCGAGGGGTAGAATTTGAAAGGAGGAGATTGTTATATGGAAAAATGACCATAATTGTAGTACTACCTATGTGACAAATCTTCCCTTATTGTCCAATCCAAAGGGAGAGACACTGGATCATTAAGGTTTAAGACAAGTTGATGTATAATAAGATTCAAGACTTTGTCAGCTTATTGTATAATATAAAATGGGGATCATGTAAAAGGACTATGTTCCCCAATTCATAAGATACATGTTGTCAATTAGGATTGTGCCTATGGCTGGATGTGGAATCTAGCCATCCTATTGAAATGTGAAAACATTCTCCTTGGTGGAAGAGAGAACAAATCTCCAGATTCTAGGTCAGTTTGTATTAAATTTGAGATATCACCTGATACTGATCTTTATGGTTTTTTAGGAAAAGGGAGAAAGATAACTAAAAATGAATACTAATTAAGAAGGTGATACACCAAAATGGATACAGATTTGTTAGAATTATAAATCTGTACCTATAGGACATACATTACTAGACTCGGCAATAAATTTCACTTCACAACACCTAGGATGATCAATAATTCACTATTAGGGTTTTGTACCACTAATTGTAAAAAATTCAACCAACAAATAGGTAACTTCTACAAAAGGTTTATTCTTTATAACTTAGAATAGGATTTTGAAACAATTCACTAATCTATGCTTGAAAGACGCAATACACTTAAATGCAGAAAACTTGGAAGGATAGATAGCAAAACTCAAAAAATATATATGAATAATAAGGCCAGCTCTATTATCTTCAAAATCTACAAAAAATGGTTACAAAATACAAGGAAAAGATGCACAGGAACAATATGTTCACTAATACCTCTATTTCCCCAAATTCTGAACCCTCAATATTGAATAAGAGGTTAAAATATATAGCCCCTAAGGCTAATCTCCAAAATGAAATCCCCCTCCAAAACTCTCTTCAAAAAAGATAGATCATCCTGATTTTAAGGCCCAAATGATGCCTACAAATTAGCCTCCAACAAGCCCCTCCAAAATAGCATATCCCTAAATCTAAGGCATAGCTAATGTCTAAAATCTAGCCCCTAATTTTGATCCCCTAAAGTTGGTGATTTAAAGATTTACATCTTTTACATAATTATCCAACTTCTAATAAAGTACATCCCAAAACCTATTACATTCTAACCCATTTGCATAAACCCAATTTACATGACATAAAAGCCCTAACTTATAGCTTAAACCCGATGCTATAGCTAAAATCCTAACTCTATATGCAAACCTGATGCCATTGTTTAACAACCCTAACTCCATCACTACTCACACAATGAAACAATATCTTAGTGGCTGAGCTGTCTAGATCTGTCGTGGCACTACAACCTAGGCATTAACTCTTCACTTGTACTTCAATGGAATCCAAAATTCTATTCAATTTGGCATAGGCATTATTGTATTTCATCTTTTGTAAATTTGTTGTTTGGGAAAGATAAGGGTTTTTTGAAACCCTAGCTACTTGTGTCGCCATACTGCTTCTTCTTGTGCTCTCTGTGTTTGATGCTCAAGATGGAGTTCACTATAGTCATCTAGATGTTGGTGGAGTTTTTGAAGCCTTTCATCTGAGAGTTGAAGTGCGTGCTCATTATTCATGCACAGGCTGAAGGGGTTTTTTCTACTCTTTGTGATGTATCATGAACTGGAGCTTTTGTTTATTCTTTGACTTGGGTTAAATGCATGGAGCTAGACTCTTATACTGGAGTTCATGCCATACTACATGGCGTAGTATTGACTTCCTTATGTTAATTCGGGCTCTCACCATTGCTTCTCTATATGAATTCTACATACCATATAATATGGCACTTCTCTCTGTATGTTTGTAAGAAGCTCAGGATTCTCTTCGTTGACTCGGGCTTCATGCATGGCACTTGATAGCACGTACTATTTTATGGCATGAGATCGAGCTCTCCATAATTTCATGGACTCTTCAAACTCCAATCAACTCATTGATGTGTGGGACTCAGGTTGCGTTGGCTTCATTGACCTTGGCCCTTGAACTAGAGATAATTCGCCCCTCTCTATCTTCTGCATTTTATTGTTTACCAGTGAAGTCGTTGTTCTATTCATCTTTGCATGAGAACTCTTTTATTCAAATAACACCCACATAGCTTTTGTTTGTCAAAGAGAGGTTGTATGCATGAAAAATTTCTATAGATTTGTACTTAGCAGTGAAACCATACATGAACTCAGGCTGTCCCTCTGCTTAATGTCTGCAATTTGTATGTTGCCTTCTTTTATAACAGTGAGTTACTCATGAAGAAATAACTTGGCCTTTACTGTATGTCGGAACCATGAATTTTAAAGATTATGCCACCATGTTTGAAATTTATTAAAATAGGTTGAAACTATAGCATCTTTGTCAAACTGGGAAACATACAGATCTGTCTGCATCTTGTCTTGAGTTGTAGCTACGTTGTCCTCATGTGTTCCTCCTTCGACAGTGATCTCTCATGCTTGGACGTCGTCAGTCTTTTGTATTGATAAAGAGTTTTAAAAATGTTGTTGTCATTCTGTTTACTTATTGCAATATGATAATGACTCAGTGTAACAATTGTTGACTCCGATATGAGTGTTATTCATGGGGTTCAAGTACGGGATTGTGACTCCCATAGGCAACAATATGAAACATGAATTCAATGTTTCTTTATACATACCTTTCTTTTCCAGCTGCATAGCTCCACCATATTTATTGATTTTGAATTTCATCTCTTGACAAACATACCTAACAACATTAATAGTAACAATATTATGACCTTGCAATGAGTAAGGCAACACTGTCATTTTTCCTTTTTTGGACAATAATAATTGTATCTGTTTGAACATGCATAACACCTTTTATAACAACATTGCTATTACCCCTTTTTTCTTGAACATTTGATGTCAATTGATCATTATGGCATGCATATTATAGCTGAATATATCATTGTATCCCTCCTTTTGCATATGCTCATCCTCTTCTGCAAACATGGATAACTCATGCAGAAATACTGATTATCCATTTGATTATGTAGACGTATATGTTATATAACACTATTTGAATGTCCAGCTTCCTCTTCATCTGCAAACATAGATATCACTATGTTCTCTTTCCTTTTATTCAAAGATACTAATTTTTAGAATAGTACTGAGATAAAGTACTTGTGTGATGTCAACAATATATAAACCATGTATATACATTTTCCATTTTGATAACAATACAGTTAACTCCTTTGCATATGCACTCTAGTTTGTAACAAGCTTAGTGTTTTTTTCTGTTTCTGGTCTATCTTTGTGCACTATTTCATTTGATGATTTCATATGCATAAACCAGCATTACATAATATTCAATCATTGCTTTGTATAATGATAAGGTATAGTATTACCTCATTTTTTATCTGCAATTTTTTCCTTGTTGGATGTAACACTTTTTCAATTAGGAACACTCATCTTTTCTACATCATTTCTTTAGCAGCATGTTTGTATGAACTGTATCTTATTTTCTTTCTGAACTCATAAACTCTTAGTACTCCTGCATCTTTAATCTAGTGAGGTTTGAGCATGGGCTCGTGACACCCACTGTATTTTCCTTTTATCATTTGCAATTTGTGATCTCTTGCACTATGTTTCTTTCTGCATTTTGTACTTTACTCTCACTTGCTTACACACACCACCAAGTCCACATGTTAGATTAGTAGATACAATCAGTCAATCAATGTTTGTATGTAAATGCCATGTGAAATGACATTTATTTATGAATGTTGATTTGCTGGTTGGGTTTACTAACCTAATGTGTTGATGCTCTAAAAAAGGTTTCTCAGGTACAAGACCCAAGTCCTTTTGATTCTGATTTTCTAATTTCCTAAATACCAACTCCTGAATAATGTAGAATGAAAACTATATGCAGTAAAAGGTTTCATATAATTATGTCCCTTTAATACTTTATTTAGTTATTGCAGATGCATATTTTGCTATTGCATTGATGTTTTCATAAATCTACAGTTTTGAGGATTTTGATTGTAGCATGTTGTTTTAGGTATCTATGTATTGCATAGATCCAATTTGGATCTAACTACTCTCTCTCCATGATGCAGGATAAAACCAGAAGAAGATTTAAAATAGAGACATGGCCAAAGACAAGGTTAAATATATGCAGATTCAAATGATGCAGTTACTCAACTCCAACATGCAGAAGACCTCTTAAAGGCAATGCATGGACCCCTAAACCTTCTTTATGCTCCTTTCTTACTTTCATAATTGTACATCTTCTCTATGTTTACAATTTCAAAGATGTAACCTATGAAGGAATACTTTTTTATTGCATTCAATTTGAATGTCCAATGTAATGACCAATTATGAAATTGAAAGTTTAAATCTGATCAATACTTAGAGAACAATATCAGTGTTAACATGAATGCAAAATCAATGTATTTTGTGTTTGTTATCTGAATAGTAGTGTTGAATAGGTGTACCTTTATGCAATCTTTTGATGTTTATAGTTGCCATGCTGCATGACTTTATCTTCTGAATTTAAGCAATTCTGCAACTTAGGACAACAAATATTCAATCCATAATTCAATGAAGAAGTATTGTCAACTTACCAATTTAGTATGCAAACAAAATTGGTAACAATAAAATAGAATGAAAAACCTCCTCAAGACAAGTATGATCAACACCTCTTTGAAAATGCCAATGCAATAGCTATGCTTGGAGGGTTTTGATTTCTTTTGTTGTTTATGATTGAGAATGAAAGGGATAATATTGGTATGCAAGAGACTAAATAAGCATAGATGTGATCTAAATCACTTCATAAAACTGATGTAAAAGAGGATTGAAGAGGATTTGAATGCACCTAGAAATGGAATAGAAAAAGTGAACTTTCAGACCCAAATTTTTGACTGTCAGAGTCCCAGAATGAGTTGTAATCGTAGATCTGAGATTTGAAGGTTGTGAGCTGAATCCCTACAAAATTTAAATAAAACAATGGTGGGAACATGATGAAATTTGATGTGTTCCTAGGTACAAAGCAGCAGTCGATGTGTTCCTAGCATTTTTAGATGAAATTTTCACAGAATTTGCAACTATTCATGTATGTCCTAGAAAAGTTTAAATAGCTTTTTAACATGTTCCTCCACACAGAAAAATAGGGAAAAGGTTGGGAAAAGGGGTTTGCCTTGTTAAAACCCCTGTCTAGGCACTAGTACATTTGAGACCTCTTTTCAACGGCTATAAGTCACAATTCTGACTCTACCCCATTAGGCAAGCGACACAGACCAGTGTTGCAGTTTTGGTGTCAGAATCACCGACAGCTGGTATGTCTGTTGTTGTTGCGATGGTATCGACCATCATAATATGCACCGGATACGATGGTTAACATGCCTTCATTACACATTATGAGTGTTGCAATTACAATAGGTATGTGACAGATATGTTGTCCATGCGACGTCTAGCTATTAGATTATTTTAACATTTGGACGTCACATTTAGTGCTTTGGCATCGGTTATTCTCTAAATACCATTGCAATTACGATGGTATTAACCATCACATTATAAACCAAATAGAATGTCCAACCTGTAGACGTCCAAAATCGTCCCTATATTAATTTAATTAATATTCCCATAACACTATAATTAATTTTAATTAATTATATCTGTTATATTCTTCTATCTATTTAATTAAATTTATTTAATTAAATATGATTCATTCTCCTGAGTATTTGAATCTAATTTAAATACTATCCCTCTTAATGTATTAGATTTTATCTAATACATTATCCCTCCATAAATCCCCTTTTAAATAAATATTAAATTTATTTATTTCCCCACATTCTAATATTCTTCTAAACCTCAATTAATTCAAATTTAATTTGGATTAAAGTAATAAGACCTATTAATCCTACCTAAAAACCTACCCTAAACCTACTCTATTCCTACCCTACCCTACCTATTCCTCTTAATAAACCTTACTTTCTCACTTAAGCACACACTAATCACACTTAAAGTGTGATTCCTACACTTTTTAGCACTAATGGAGTGCTCACACATGTGTGAGCAACTCCT
>MU227581.1:1180067-1197836 GCA_018584345.1 Thuja plicata | reverse complement strand
CACTTAAAGGTGGTGTTCATTGTATTCTCTAGAATAAATCTTGTTGTGCATATTTGAAAATTCAATATCTCTCATTTTATATGAGAAACCCTCTTTCTTTGATCCTATACAATGTACCAATGGTACTTGTGATATTTTGATTCTGTTTATATATTATTCCATCACTTTATACATTGATTAGTATTGATGGATTATAAATTTACTGTATCATTTTACATGGGTCTCTCTGTTGTGCTGCTATGACATAGTGAAAATGATGACACGTTGATCACTTAATTTTTGATGTTTGTTTTGGTCACTGTGATGTCTCATTCATGGCACTATATTTTAGTTCCTTTAGTTGATACTTAATTTTACTTTGAAGTTATATCATACTCTTTATTTCATCCCTTCTCCTAATTTGAAGCTCTAATAACTCTTCAACTTGTTTTTAGTAGCATTTAGATATTTCACATATTCCTCTAGCTCCATTGTCTCCTAAGCATCATCTTCATGGTTTGATATATATACAAAATTTACCTCATTGTACATTGGTAACCTAATTACTAGATGAGTGACTACAGTACCCTAGTTTGCATTATTAGATGATCTTGTTTAATTTGTGTTCATTTCATGAAAAGATACATGTAAAGGAAAATAAATGTCTGCATCTAAAAATTACATGTATATATATGCCAAATAACTTGTATATACTATACAAGGAAAGGAACAGAAAGATAAAATCATCTGGGCTGTTGTGAGCATAGCCAACTTTCAGAAGAATATGCAAGAGTACAGGCATACATAAGAGGGTGAACATAAATAATAAGGGTACCAGACATTGTCTGAAATGATAAATTTTTGACCCGGGTATGAATTCAGTGTGCTCCTATGTGATCCAGAACCTACAAAGAAAATAGAGATGGGGGTTAGATCAAAAAGATCTAAGCAATGAATGACATCCTATTATTGATCCTCATCTACAATTATGTATGTGCATAGTCAATCCATACACTTCTGAAAGAAAAGCCATGCTAAAGGACATGTGCACTCAGAAGAATGTTGCAGAAAGGAAAGAAGATACCATGTTTTTCGTCATGAAATGATCTTAAACGGGGAGTACCACATAGTGAATATCAACAACAAAAAAAAAAAAGAGAGATCAAACACTTCACATGATGCCTTGAAGGTAATAACAACGATGCCCTAGCTCTCAAAGCTCGCGGGTCATCAAGCATTCCAAATGCAAAGATGTAAACAATGCTAGTATTAAACAATGAGCACATAAACAATGCATGATGCTCTAGCTTGCAACTCGTGAGCCATGAAGACATTTCCTCATGAAATGATCATAAACAGGGAGTACCACATAGTGAATATCAACAACAAAACAAATAAAGAGAGATCAAACACTTCACACAATGCCTTGAAGGTAATAGAAACGATGCTCTAGCTCTCAAAGCTCACAGGTCATCAAGCATTCCAAATGCAAAGACGTAAACAATGTCAGTATTAACATTCATATTGTGCCATTAAATCAAAAAATGCCATCAAAATGAAATTGAGTTAATGAGAAGACAAAGCTCGAATGCCTACCTCAAGTTGTGGCTTCCATATACCAAGATTCAAATCTTTCATAGTTAGGGCCCTCTTCGCGCACGACGATATGCGATCACGAAAATTAGAAATGAGCCTTACTTTTTCTTTTTCTTTTTTGTTTATAATCACACGGGTGTCAAAATTACGATAGTACCATCGTTATTACAGAAACATCGGGGGAAATTGAAAAAAAAACACAAAAATCACACACAAATGATAGTGCCATCGCAAATTGGCGTTGAAATTCGACACCAAATGTTTTAGTGAGGAATCAACCGTTAAATTGAATTAAAATTACATAATGAAAGATGAAATAAAAGCTAGATCTAAAACACAAATCACCTTGTACCTTGATGGCGCAATTCTTCTTTGGATGTGAACACAAGTGTTGATGCAATAGATTGAACTCCACAAAAACCTAATAGGAAATCATGGAACCAAAGCCTTGTGTAATGGGTGTTGTAGTTTTCCATAATGCTTGATGAAAAAGAAGGAAGAATGCTTGGAAGAATTAAAGACTTGGATGCTTGATTGAAGAAGAGATCTTGAACTCCAATTTTCTTGATTGCTCATGAATGCTTAAAAATTTGATATGAAATTCTAGCACTTGATTATGGATTACAAAATGAAGAGAAATAGGGGGTTTATATACTAAATGCATCAGTTAAGGGTTAAAACTTAGGTAGGTCAAATACATGAACTTTTAGGCACAAAAACATCGAGACGGGACCCTGCTCAACATTTGGGCTCAAAACCCTAGAAACACATCACCAACGGTGATGTGATTTCCAACTACAAAGAAATAGAGAGACAGGTGAATATCGTGGGAAAACTAGAAAAGAGGAAATATATCACTAAGTTAAGGACATAGGCCCCCAAACAAAGGATCTCAACTTGTACATCCATATGCAATGACACATAAAACAAAAGCAAAAATTGAAGCTTACTAAGATTCCAAGTTAACTAGTTGAAGAGACCTCACTAAAGAAAATGTCTCAACTACTAGTATCATGCTCAAAAATATATTGAAAAACCACAAGTGGTCACCTGAAAAGAGAAAGAGCAAACATAAAAGATAAGATAAGACTTCGTAATTTAATCAAGTAGAAAAGTGTGTTATGCTATGGAATCATGGAGGAGATAATAAGACAATCATGGATAACACATGCTAGGAAATTATGTTGCACTAGGTGATCCATGAGAGAGAGAAGAAAGAGAGAGAAGAGGGGGAAATGGTCTAGAAAACTTTGTTATGCTAGTTCCACCCATCAAAGAAAATGTAAGAGGGAGTTAATGGTCTAGCGCATGCTAGTCAACTCATAAACATTTATACAAATGAGAGGTTGAATGGTCTAGAAAGGTGTATTATGCTAGTCAACCCATGAAAAGGATAGATCAAATGGTCTAGAAAATTGGGTTATGTTAGTCAAAAAAATCCTAAATAATGTTTGCAAAGGAGAGGTCAAATGAGATGGAAAGTTGTGTTAGGCTAGTTTAACCAATCCTGAGGATAGCCAAGGAAAAAATTATATTTAAGGAATCCATAAAAAATGTGTAAAGGAGAGTGATATGACCCTAGCAAGTTGTATTATGCTATTGTACTCTAATTTTCATGCTAAACGTAAACAAAATATTTGCAATAAGGAGGCCATGTATGCCCCCCTTAAGATGGTAAATAGGGATTGTTTTGACATCTTAAGGAAAAGAGAAACAATAATAAAGCACCTTAAACACAATGGAGGTAGCCCATAAGCAACACCCAGTCCAAGACAAAGAGGTTAAAACTCCTATGAGGTCAAGGAAGGGATGAATACTAATAAATACCATTCAAGACGTGTAAAAGGGATACTTTTTGAAGGATGTTGAAAAGATATCTTGAATAAGAAGGGAAGAATCAAAACCTTCACCATTTTTAGGTAAATGGATTCTTGAGGAAGGATGACACACTTTTAGCCCCCAATATAAATGATTCATTCACCAATTGTGAACAATGAAAAGGTTATGATTAAGAATTCATATCTTTTGTGTAGAAGAGAATCCTCAATGCAAACCAACATTTATATGTAAGATTAGATTTTGCATAATAGACCAATGTCGCCTAACCGAGAGAAAAGTGGATCCTTAAGAGAGGATGAGAAAGATTGGTATAAAACCCTTCCCCCAAGTGTGGAGACAAGAATAAGGAGAGAGAGGGCCTATTATGTTACTCTCTAAGTATGATCGTACCTAAAAGTTGTACCACCATGCATGAAAATGATCCCTTGAAAGGTAAGATAATAATGTCACATAGTGTGGAGCAATATAATAGTAACTTAAATATTATTTAAATAAATAATAATTAAAAATTAACTTATTGTGACATGTAATTGTGAATGATATTAACATCAATGAGTTTTTGAAAATTTTAATGTAAATCTTGACATTCATTAGTAGAGTGGTCATGGTATCGGTTATACATGCAAAAAGGAAGATTAATAAGGTTGTGACTATGCTTCTTCTTTATTTTAGGAAGAGTAATCAACTTGGCACAAAGAAGGCTATGTAAAATGATGTCTTGATTAAAGGTAGACATGGAAGAAATGTTAGATGATAAAGGAGTTGATAGAGGAGGAGATTCCAAACCAAGTTCTTCAATAAGTTTCTTACTATTCTCACTGCTTTTTTGCATACATCCTACACCATATTTGAGATTGTGAGTTGAATTGTTTTGAGAATCAGGTTGGAAAAATGACACACTAGGTCCTGTAAAGGGTTTTGTGTTAAAATTAGAAAGTTTGTATTTACCTATAAAAGATGGCATGAAGTCTAACGATCCCCAATCATCATCAAAAAGGGAACTTGTAGAAGAATAATATGTGTTTTATTTAAACGGTGTAGGAATAGAAGGCGAACCAAACTCAACTCATAAACAACTATGGATTTTATCATCACTAACAAGGGTATACATGGTGTTGTTATAGATGAACTTTACTTTGTGATGAAGTGTTGAAGGAACAATGTGCATGACATGTAGCCATGGTCTTCCTAAGAGAAGATTATAGTTGAGAGCACCAGGATTAACATGAATAGGTGTGGATAAAATAAAAAGACCTACCTTAACAAGAAAATTGATAATACCCAAGGTTTTTTTAGCAATATTGTCAAAACCATAAATAGGAATATAATCAGGTTTGATTAAAGAAAGATCCACATTTATATTGTTTAACAAGTCAATGTTATAAACATTAAGCCCTTAACCATTATTAATTAAAGTTCTTCGAATAAGATTACCATTGATAAGGACAACAACCATGAGAGAATCGTGTTGACCTTGAATTTCTTTAGAGGACAACTTATCATGAGAAAATATAATTTAAGCTTTGTTATTGGTCACATTCATGCATTCTAATATGGAAGTTATATTGTCTTTCCTATGAGGCAGTATAGTCACATTTCTCAAGGCTTGTTGTAATACTTCATGGTAAGTAGGCAAAGTTTGAAGAAGTTCCCAAAGGGGGATCTTGGAAGGAGTAGCATGAAGTTGTTCTACTAAATCATACTCCTTTCTAAGATTTTGAGGGAGATGGGGTGGAGGGGGAAGAATTGGTTGAGAAGTAGGAAGAGGAGAAACAATTGAGCTTGTAGGTTGTCTATTAGTTCTTGTGTTATAAGTGTGAGAAACCGCATGATAGTCAGGTTATTGAGAACCTTTCACCATAATGACCAATTTATTTTGAGTTTGAGAGGCATCTTAACGGTGATGGACAACAACCTAAGTATTTTCACTACCCAAAACATTGACAACATTAACTTGACCAAGCTCTTGATTGTTCATGGGTTTATCACTAGAAGGGAGAGCATGAAGGAAAGTATTCATGATATTATCCTCTTCTTTCAAGTTCTCCTCATGAGTAAGACAACCTTTAGAATGGGGACTAGGGAATTCAATTGATGCTTCATCTCTAAAAGGGATGTCAAATGAAGGTAAGGTGATATTAAGAAAGGTATTTATAATGCCCCCCTCTTGCTCCAAAATGTCCTCATAAAGGGGGGACATATTGGGAGAAGGATCACCATAAAATATGAATGTGTCATATCTAGAGGGAGTAGAAGAAATCTCAACCATTATATCATCTTCTTTTATCAAGGTTGTTTCATAAGGAAGAGAATAATCAATGTCATTTTCCAAGGGTTCATCCCAAATAAGAGAATAATCCAGGGTAGGAATATCTCTATGAATAAAGCATACTTTAGGAGAGGAATACTCATGACTAACTAAAGCTTGATCCCTAAAAGGGAAGGGATGGGAAGGTAAAATATCCTTCTCTTGCACTGAAGTATCTTCATGAGGGAGATACATTTTAGGAGAAGGATCAACATCATCTTGCAATATCTCATCCTTAGGAGGGAAATTATTTGAAGAAATATTAGTGAGCTCTTCTTGTGATAAAATGTTCTCATGGCTGGGATTGGTCTTGGGAGGGGGGATATTGTGATTATGGATGAAATTAAGAACTAAACTATCATCATTTTCATGAAAGGAAACATCTTTAAATTCTTGAAAGAAACTTGAAATAGAACTAGTAAATGATGATAACAACTCCATTCATAGAATGAAAGTGCAAATATGCATGAAATGAAATACTTTTGTTATTTTTCATCCTGTAAACATGAAAATTAAATGCAAGAATGCAATGAGTACAAGTAGATCTAGATACCAAATCAAAGTGGAGATGTCATGCAAGAAGGATCAAACCATGAAAAGGAGTAAATGTCATACGTTGGGTTCACCAAAATGTATAATATAAAATGAGGATCATGTAAAAGGAATATGTTCCCCAATTCATAAGATACATTAGAATGCAAAACCTCCTCAAGACAAGTATGATCAACACCTCTTGGAAGATGCCAATGCAATAGCTATGCTTAGAAGATTTTGATTCCTTTTGTTGTTTGTGATTGAGAAAGAAAGGGACGATTTTGGTATGCAAGAGACTAAATAAGAATAGATATGATCTAAATCAATTGAGAAAACTGATGTGAAAGAGGATGGGAGAGGATTTGAGTGCACTTGGAAATGGAATAGAAAAAGTGAACTTTCAGACCTGAATTTCTGACAGTCAGAGTCCCTGAATGAGCTGTAATCATAGATCCAATATCTGAAGGTTGTGAACTAAATCCTTGCCAAATTCAGTAAAAATTGGTGGGAACATAATGAAAGTTAATGCATTCCCAGGTACAAAGTGGGATTAGATGTGTTCCCATAACTTTTAGATGAAATTTTCACAGAATTTGCAACTATTCCTATACCCGCCCATAAAAGTTCTGATAGCTTCGTAACCTATTCCAACACACAAAAAAATGGGGGAAAAGGTTGAGAAAAGGGGTTACCTTAGTCAAACCCATGTTTAGGAATTAACTTTCAAATTGAATTTAAATTGCATAATGAAGATGAAACAAAAGCTAGATCTGAAACATAAATCACCTTATACCTTGATGGCACAATGTTTCTTTGGATTTGATCACAAGTGTTGATACAATAGCTTGAACTCCCCAAAAACCCAATAGGAAATCATGAAACCAAAGCCTTGTGTAATGGATGTTGTAGTTTTCCACAATGCTTGATGCAAAAGAAGAAGCTTGGAAGGATTGAAAACTTGGATGCTTGACTAAAGAAGAGATCTTGAACTCCAATTTTCTTGATTACTCATGAATGCTTGAAAATTTGATATTGAATTCTAGCACCTGATAATGGATTACAAATGAAGAGAGATATGGGGTTTATATACCAAATGCATCAGTTTGGGGTCAAAACTCAGGCATATTGACCACGAGTACTTTTCTCCTACAAAAATCTCGAGACGGGACCCTGCCCCAAATTTGGGCTCAAAAACCTATAAACACATCACCAATGGCGACATGTTTTCCACCCTAAATAGGCCAAAATTTGGTTTGGAGGTCCCGATCAGTTAGTAGATGTGAGAAAAGTACAGACAACTCATTATGATGTTGGGAAAGTATTTTGAGGCCATAACAAGTCAAATAGGGCCTAGGAGATGAAATGATTTTTGTGATTGGAGGAGCAATAGAGCAACACACTTAGAAATACGAGCCAACCTCAAGTTTTGAAGAAATTATATCAATATAGGACTCATAATGTTAATTTGAAGGTCCAATAAGTGTTAGGAGAACATGAAATCAACGTGGGAACCCATACATACTAAAATGGGGGTAAAATGAGCACCTAATTGAGGGTGCTTACTTTTTAGGATGATACACTTACAAAAAACAATCAATGACAAGACATAAATATGTATTTATAACTAGACCAAAATAAGTGTAAAAAGAAAAGGTAAAAGAGTACCTAGTATGCAATTTTACCTTCAACACCAATATAGGAGCACAAGAAACATGCAATATGCTTCAAAAATTGCCCCTTGTTGTTTGTATAGACCTTTTTATGACTCTAAATATTGGACAAACAATTTGCACTAGATAATGAGAGCGCTCAATGAAAGCAAACTGTAACCTAGCTACTTACATTCTTGCATCAACCGACCTCCAAAGCTGGAAAGTATAACACTACTTGAATTTGCAAGATCTTCTCCTCTATTGTAGGACATAAAGGATGTAAATGGAAAGAGAGAAAGGTAAAAGCTATTGTCAAATTTTTCCCCAAATTGTACAACATCCCAAAGGAAGATTTAGAATACCATGAAACATTCTATTAGAGCAAGCTACTCTTATGTAAGCATTTTTTAAACATAGAAGTCAATGTTGGACACACAAAAGATACAATAATTACCAATTGGAATCAAATAAATGTTAGCAAATATATTTTATGCCACGATAGTCGCACTACTGAAGTAGATATTAGCTCCGAAGAAGACAATAGCTAGGATGACATGAACATAATGGACACAATAGACATAAATGAATCATAACTACTTTCACGAATGAGACTTACAAACAATGCCAACCTAGACGAACTGAAAATGCTTGAACATTGTGAATTTGATAACAATTACAGATGAGACCAAGTTGAAGCACCACAATATTCACATGACATTGCACCACAATTCATAAGCATGAAAAAGATGTACAAACAAGGAGAACATTTCCACTTACCCTTAATGTCCCAACTATACATTCACCAAAGCAAAAACTAGTGCTTTCAATAATTACAAACCACAACAAGGGCCACTTAGACAAACTATTATGCATGATTATTCAAGGAACTCCAAGGACAATAGAATGCACTTTAGGTAACGATAACACAACAAAATAACTTGATACTTACACTAGTTCGTTTCCATGTGGTTAATAATGACTCCACTCATTGGGTAATGCATGCAATTAGTGAAATCTCAATTCTCATCATGAATAAAAAGTCATATATTTATATAAACAATTGTTTATGTATTTTAAAATTGTATAAAAAATACTACTCTATAATTCTTTTTAAAAATTATACTAACGTATCTTTTATGTCTAATATATTAACTTATATATAATTTCCTATCAATTAATCCTTGCACCTCTTTTTGATGCAAATAAATTAAGGAACTAACTTTTCAAATAAAGAAGTCATTAAAATCATTGCGCCCAAACTTACCTCCTCAACTAAAATGTTTGAATTAAATTAATCTATATAGTTGATATGCATATTAGCTCTTTCTTTTTCTCTCTCTATATAAATTTAATATAATATAAATATAAAGAGAACACAAACTGTTCTTCGACACCAAGACTGAAAAAAAAAACCAAAAAAAAAAACTCCTCTTACACAGCATTTGTATAGAAGACGATTGCCATGACAGTTATTTGAAGATTGGGCAATTCAGCATGCGATGCGAGTCGGTGCCGGCCTTATGGGCCTCCTCTCCTCCTCTCCATCACGTTGTGGCCACTGCGGTGCTTAATCACCCTCCAAGTCTCTACACCGGCGGATCAGATGGAGCCATCGTCTGGTGGAAGCTCTCTTCCCAACAGGTAGCCATTTAGAAATAAAACAGGAAATCTCTTATACATTTTCGAGCTGCATATAAGGCTCTGGAAGTTTAATTGCCAGCAAATAAATTTAATAAGCGTGCAGCTTTTTCAGCTACGACTATTATTTGCCTAAACTGCAACTTTCGTACATTTTTGTAGTGGAGATATAACGGGAGCCCTTGCGGCAACATAAATCCGCTGCATACTGTATTTTTAAGAGGTCGAAATAAGTGATCATTGTTCTTTTGAAATAAGTTTGCGAAGCTTTTGCTCGGTCGTATTATGTCAAAGTATTGAAGAAAAAATAAAGTGGATCGATTAACATGATAATTTGAGAACCGTGAAAAAATTCATTGGCTTGTGGATCTCTCACAAAGATTCAACAAAAAACATAAAAACCCATTAAATATTTTGCACCAAGCATTTCTTTTTCGTTAAATTGGGGGTCATTCTGGATCTTGCACCCCTAAAATATAATTGCCCAATCAAATAAAGGAGCTGCATTCACAAAATGGATATCATTAATTATGGAGCTTTTACAGTCAGTATTCTTGGTATGATAACTCCCAATATTCCTTCCGCATAAACTTAACTGAAGACTTACCATTAATTACTCCATCTCAGTTGGCGGGTACTACAGCAAAACTTGAAAGACTTATACCTTACAGCTCTGTCAGTGAGTATCAGAACACATCATCTTGCCATACAATGTCAAGGGCATCCATGCCTTATACAGACAACATGCTCAGAGACCATAATTTAAAGCAGGAAAGAAGAATCAGTTGCTAGTGCCCACATCAAATCTGGTAGCTCCCCTGGGTTGAGTTCTCTGCCTAGCAAGTTGATTGGTAGCAGTAGATAGCTCAGCTTCTTCCTCCCTCACAAATCCTGTCAACTATCCTACCATTGCTCTGACCTGCTTCTTTACCTCTGCTTTTACAAATTCGCCTATTAGGAAGGCCTCCATTAGTTTCAGCATTTTGGAGATATCACCAATCGATAAGACACAGAGTCTGGAGCTCTTTTCTAGACATAGTACGCTCTGTGTAGATGACATTTAAGTATCTAACAAATTCTGTCCTGAGCTCTTTTCTAGACACGATAGGCCTTGTGTTGATGAATTTTAAGTATTTATTCAGTTCTGTGCTAGCAGCACGCCCTTCCTTAAACTCTTCATCATCTTTGTCCAACGCCTAATGATAGCCTAAAAAATCGAGACTCTAATAACAACAACAGATACCTGAAATGCCATTGGAAAAAATATCTAGGAAGGATCCATGTTTGACATGACTATTTGTTTGTACCTGGTAATCATTTTTGTATAACCATATTCCAGTGTATCTGGATGAATCGAATATTTCAGTGACTGGTCAATCATATATATATACATATTTTTTCCTTACAATGTTTACTCTATCCTTTATCAAGATCCACAATATGCACTTTTTTCAATAAAACTATGCTTTCAATTGAGAATCAAATTCACTTGTCTTCACTTACAAGCTAAGCCAAGAAATCATTTAGGAAGAGAGCTTGTAGTTGTAATCCATCCAACCCATCATCATGAACAGGGGATAGGTACTAGGGGCTTGAGTGACTACCACATTTGCTAAAAGTTCCACCTGTTTGTTGGCGTTTTTGAAGCAGTATGTGAACTGTATCATTTGAAACCTAGGAAGGAAGTTCCTTCCTTCCTGAAGGATGCTATTTTGCTTCCAATCAGGGGTTTTCCCTTTGATCATTGCATCAACAGTGATTTGAAACTCACCTATTATGATTCATATTAGGGAATCCACAACTTTGGAGATTGCCAGTGTAACCCTTCAACATGGCCTATGGAACTTCCTTCCTGAAGGATGCTATTTTGCTTCCAATCAGGGGTTTTCCCTTTGATCATTGCATCAATAGTGATTTGAAACTCACCTATTATGATTCATATTAGGGAATCCACAACTTTGGAGATTGCTAGTGTAACCCTTCAACATGGCCTTTTGCTTTTCCACTTTGTAATGATTCGAGAATCAGGTTTTATGTTGATGATTTATTTCTTACTGGAGCAGATCATCTTATTGTCAAATGCAAGAAAGAATTAGCCTCCGAGTTTGAGATGAAGGATCTCGGTCTTATGCATTACTTTCTAGGACTGGAAGTGTGGCAAAGACCCAATGAGATTATTCTTAGTCAAGGGAAATACACCATAGATATCTTTAAGAGATTTGGGATGATGGATTGCAAGTCCATGTCTACACCTATGGAAACAAGCTTGAAGAAGTTGAGTGATTCTTTAGCTAACTCAGATTTGGTAGATCCTACCATGTACAGATAGTTGATTAGATCATTGATGTATCTAGTCAATACCAGACCAGATTTTTGTTATGCGGTGAGTGCTCTCAGTTAGTTCATGTGTGAGCCAAGACAAATTCATCTAGTTGCAGCAAGCATAACTTGAGATACTTGCGTGGCATAGTGGGATATGGCTTGAGATATACTTCCTCTGAAGATCTGGAACCACAAGGTTACTCTGATTCTGATTGGGCTGAGAGTGTAATCGACAAGAAGAGTACCTCTGGATGTTGCTTCAACTTAGAATTTGCCATGATTTCTTGGTGCAACAAAAAACAATCATCTGTGGCCCAAAGCACTATAAAAGCTGAATACATTGCAGCATGTGTAGCATCTCGAGAAGCAGTGTGGCTTCGAAAGCTCCTTGCAGGATTGTTTTGTCAAACATTAGAGCCAATTGTGATTCATTGTGATAACCAAAGTTGTGTGTAGCTCTTTGTAAATCCAGTGTTTCATGATAGAACAAAACGTGTGGAGATCAAATATCATTACATCAGAGATATGGTGCTGAGAAAAGCAATTCAACTCAAGTATATTTGTATTGATGAATAAACAACTGATATTTTCACCAAGCCCCTCTCCAGAGTGAAATTTGCACATTTTCGAGACAAACTTGGTGTTGTGGAGAATTTTGCACTTGCTGAAAGGGAGTCTCAACATCAGTGATCCTTGCTGCTTACTAAAATGCATAGTTCTCTGAGACAAAAATATGAGGCGAAAGCCCTTTGAGAGATGTTGCTCTTTCCACTCATGGGAGTAGCTATGGTGGACGTCATGTTGAGAGACTCCATGACGACATCACGTTGAGTGACTCCGTGTTGAGCACTTGTGCACATGCTTCTTTCCACACATGGGAGTAGCCATGGTGGACGCCATGTTGAGTGAATCCATGATGTTATCACGTTGAGAGGTTCCGTGATAAACTTTTTTCCACAAATGGGTGCAGCCATTGTGAGTGTCATGTTGAGAGACTCCTTGACATGAATATCCGGAAAGATACCTCCCTAGCTAAGACGGAGTGTTGATGTTATAGCGGCAGTAGTTCTCTTTCCCTCCTAAATTTGAAATAAATAAATAAATTAAAGGGCAGACTCAAGTGGTGCGACGCATTATTTCTAATAATATTTTATCGAAGCCGAATCAACATAGAATGTTGCCTCACTTTGTAACGTCATTTCTTTGTAAGAGGCCGACTCTTCATTGTCAAGACAATGAAGGGTCAAGACAAGTTTATTTGCTTCAAGGAGATTGATAAAAAGGAGAATTCACTACTGTCTACATTTTATAGAGGTGTTATCATCATCGCTTCAGTTGGCCTAAGTGTTTGGGCAAATTGTTAATCAGTTTTCTGCTCTTTCATTAAATATATAAGTGACATTTGTGGCTGGGTTTTTCTCCTTGAAATTGGAGAGTTTTCCCAGGGTATTTGCTGTGTCTTAGTGTTCATTATTTTGTTTTTGCTGCTTATCTTCATTTTTGGTATAAAAATTAACAGCTAATACTCTGGGGTCTAATGAATTTGAAGTTGCAAAGCACTATGCAAGATCACCATTTTTTTGCTCATCTAGGGGTAAGCCTATTACTCTTGATAGAATAGATGAAGTTGTATGTGGACCAACTCCTCTCAGCAACAATGTAATATCCCTTAACTGGGATATACCTAATCTTGCCCAAAGTAACAATTCCACAACATAATTATTATAACGAGTACTGTTCTATAATTAAATCATATAATATTTATTGAATGTTCGAAGTAAATAAGCAATTAATATCACATACTTAATCTATAGTTTCATTTCCAATAATCAACCATAGTAGGGATTGGTGATGAATGCATGATAGGGCACCTGAAACATTCAACACAACTAAGCCCAAGGGCGTGGTGTAACACACCTTCACCCACAAGTTGCAGAAATCTCTTCTCCATCAAACATTGGGGTGGCCTACTTAGAGGGGGAACTCATATTTGCTCTCCCAATCATGTCTCCTTACTAACCAATACATGATTGTTTCTATTCTTTAGTTTCAGTTCCAACAACCAACCACTGTAGGGGTTGGAGAGGAACGCATGATAGGACGCCCGAAACATTTGCTGCAACTAAGCCCAAGGGTGGTATAACACCCCTTGGCCGACAAGTGGCAGGAGTCTCTTCTCCATCCAACATTGGAGTGGCCTACTTAGAGGGAGAACTTGCATTTGCTCTCCCAATCATGTCTCCTTACTAACCCATACATGATTTCTTTTATTCTTTAGTTTAACTTTCAACAACCAATCATGGTAGGGGTTGGAGAGGAATGCACGATAGGGCGCCCAGAACATTCACCATAACTAAACCCAATGGTGTGGTATAACACCCTTTAGCCCACAAGTGGCAAGAATCTCTTCTCCATCCAACATTGTGGTGGCCTACTTAGAGGAGGAACCAATATCTTCTCTCCCAATTGTGTCTCATTACTAACCCATACATGATTGCTTGTAGGAGAATAAATTAATCAAATGAATAATTGAAGAATATAGATAGTTTAGTAATTCTCTTGCTAACTATATCAAAATATATATGAGAATATATATTATACATTAACATCACATTGTATACCACAATACTTACTAGTTCACAAGTCTGCCATCTTCTGAATTGAGAATTCTTATATCAGATCTTATTCTCATCCATGCCTTCTCCCAATGCATTGGTCCTCTTCTTATACCTTATGACAATAAGGAGACATCAGATTAATTGCTACATTTCTATGTAAAGTAGTTGTCTCCCTTCATATAATTAATCTCTGCCATTTTTCTCTGAGTTGGCTTCTTCATTCAATTCCCTTTTCCCTGAGTCGGCCCTATTTTTTCATTTAATTTTATTGCCTACGTTTCATCATTTATAACTGTGTGCAACCATATTTGATTAGGGTTGTGGCCACTTAGGCAAGGGCATGACAATCTACCACTCCCGAGATTGCTTGTCCTTAAGCAATTCTTATGTAGATCTATCTCACGACTCAACTTCCTTTGTGCTAATATTATTTCAAGTTTGCAAATTTGAACCGGTTTTTAACCTTACCTTAAAAGTGGGGTATCCTAATACTTAAGGATAAGCTTTCTTTTATCCTTATAGAGGAATGGTAAAAAGTCATCAACCTAAGAATTAATTTCTCATAGCATCACTTGTATTTTCAAAGGACAGACTTTTTGGATTCATCATTTGCACAATAACATGGATATCTCCTTGAGTCAAAGCAAAGGTGAGCTTTTGGCAGATTAAGATGAGGATTAGTAGCATGACACACATCTATGTGATGTTCTTGTCAAGAAGGTTTTGGGAACTATCTTTCTGTTTCTCAATCTTGTCCATTTGTGTGACTAAACTAGATTGACAAGGGTGTGATAGATCTTGTATTAGATTAGTCATGTTTTAGAGGTAGTATAATCTTGACTTAAACTTCTCATTCATTTGAGAAATCCAAAGTTTGTCTTTTAGTTACATGTGGGACAAGTCTGATTTATTGGTTTGGCATCAAAATTTCAGATTTCCAGGGAGTTAGTATACAATGCTTGGTTTTGTTATAAGATGGTCTTTTGTAGTTATATCGGTAATGTCCCCTCTTTGGATTACCCTATTATGTTCCCTAGAATAACAAATTTGTAATGTCCCCTAGTTAACACGAATTATCCTATATTAATATGCATATTGAATTGAATTTGCTTATAGCTTATTGTTATCGATTATGGTAAAAACAGTTTTTGAAGGGAACCGTAACCCTTTACAACAACAGAAAAGATAGGAAAATTAAGCACAACCTAAAAAGAGATTGCTGGGGGACAAAGAAAGAAACATTACAACACCCCCCAGCACAGATTACCAACAAAAAACCAAAATACCTAAAAAACAACGACGAGGCTCGGACACCACCAGACTAATTCATACTTTTCATGAATCCCTCAGTTTCATCCTTCAGCAGCTCATATTGCTGAATAGACTCCCTGAGTTTCACAATCTCTTTGGTATTGTCATTCTTGTTTTTTCTGGAACTAGCTCTAGTCCTTGAGCCCGGGCCAGCAGAGCTGGCCCCTTTATCTCCATCGTCATCAATTTTGATAATAGGGCTGGAAGTGCTTTCCAGCATCGCCAGGGGAGCATGCAGATTCTCAGTGGTAACTTTCATACCTTCGAAGTTCTGCTTCATGATTCTATTAAGAGTTTCCTCAATACCTTGAATACGGTTGGAAGTAGTTTGTAAGCGGAAATTAACCACAACATTGATTCTGAGCTCCAGTTGTTCCATCAACACCTTGTCATCCCTAGCAACATTATCATCAGAGACATCCACAGAAGGACCCGTGCCCTTGGCCAAAATCAGGACCATTTTATCCATTCTTTCCTCCAGCTCTAAGTGCTTGAGGTTAATATCTTTGATATCTTCATAGAGCCAGGTATTCATCTGCATATCCATATCCGCACGATCCTTAGCCGCCTGGATGAAGCCTTTCCCCACTTTTTTCTCCTTTGTCTCCTCTTGGAGTTTCGCAGACTTCTCTTTCTCTTCACCTATCTTGTCTTCCTTAACCTCAATTTTTTCTTCTTCATTCCCAGAATGAGCCAGCGGCATAGTGTCATCATTGCGCGCCAAGTCCCCATAGTTCACAAGAACTGGGGAATTGGGAGCATTCTGTTCTAATTTATCTGAAGCAAGTTGACCCAGAGTCATACTCGTCGGGATCTCAGCAACATTAGGCATAAGGACCTCTTCAACAACATTAGGACCTGGATTGTCACGCTCTTTACTTTCCTCAATTTCCTCCATACTATTCTCCTCTTCCCCAACATTGTTGTAATCGAGGTCCTCAGTTTCCATATCACCATAATTATCACTAGTATCTTCTTCACTCTCCATTTCCGAGGACTCCTCCATAGCTTCCTCATCAGAGTCCATCTCCATATTTTCTTGGTGAGACGACTCACTTTTGTCCTTGCCCTTCTCCTGCCCTCCAGCTTCATCCTCAGTATCCATCCCGTTCTCCTTGGTAAGGATTTGGGCCGCTTCAGCCTTATTAGTTTTAGGGTTTTCTTTGAGCTTCTTTTTAGGGCTTTTCTTGTCAGTAAGAACTCTTTTGCCTTTCTTGTCTTTATCCTTCCCAGACACCGGAGCAGAGTCCTGAAGCTTAAACTTTGCATGGTCATGGATGAGAAGAATTAACTCATCATGTAAAATGGGCTTCTCGAGGCTTTTCCTGTTCTCCGCGATACTCGAACCCAAAGACTTCAGAAGTAGGAAAGGGTAAGAAATTTTCCTGCGATATCTAAAGTGATTGACCAACATAAAATGGAAATTGTATACTCTTGTGTAGCGCCCTTCCAAGGTAAAATACTGCATTAAAGCCTTAAGAAGCTTAGCCCAGATCAATTTCATATTCTTGCATAAATAGAAATCACCTTTCTATTTCACCAAAAGGGCTTTTTCCACAGGGGTTTTGGGATACAAACGGGCAACATTCTGGGCCATGACACGACCCCTATAGTATTTTAAGCCAGACATACTAAGACCAGTAATCTCTGCAATAAGCTTTTCCGTGACTGAGAAAGTTTTACCACACAGAGTGACCTTACCGTTATCCTAGTTGTCGGCAAATTCCTTGGAATTGTCTTTATCGAAGCCATGGAGTCTCTCCATAAAAGAAGTAACACCACCATCTTTGAGCTTCTGCCAGACCTTGTCCTCCTTCCATTTGCACACACTAGGTTCCTCTTGTGAGTATTTTTCAGATTTCAACAAGGAATATATCAATCTATAGAGGTCTATCAAAACTAAGCACAGGTAAAGAAATAAAGTAAACAAAGAGGAATAGATGATACCCGGAAATCAAGTAGATATCCTACA
>MU227581.1:1131216-1157140 GCA_018584345.1 Thuja plicata | reverse complement strand
AGTTCTGCTGGAAGAATGTGATTTATTGCAAGGGCTGAAGTATTATATCAATCTGCAATTTATTTCTGGACTGATTGGTTTTGTGAGAGCAGCATTTGTATTCTTGGAGCTGCGTTTTAGTTTGGCTAGACAGGTTCCTCAATAATTAAATTTCGTGGATTTAGATTTATAAATTCATTTTCCAGAATTTTGCAAGTTTATGTTTTGAATAAAACTGTTATGTATTGGATTTAAGAAATGCAAGTGAAATGAATATATAGATAAAGAGCAATTTCCAGAATTCGTCAAATATTTGTATCTTGTAAAGGGAATTTTATTAAGAACTATCTAAGCTTGCCTGCAAAGTGTTTGCTAAAATGCTTAAATTCTGAATTTGTTAAGAAGTTGGAGTTATTAAAATTGTAGCCAAGTTGGGTTCTTTACACAGCAATATCCACTTGCCCTTTAAGGGACCATTTTTTCTGGGCAAATAGTCTAACCACTTCAATATTGGGTCTTCCCCCAACAAACTTTTCAATTAGAGTCATCTCCATAGAAAGGACCGAAAAATCAATCAGAGGGTCTGGGATAAAGATAGCAAACTCTCCCTTGGAAGGGTTGGAAACATTATTCACTTAAGGGAATGAAGATTTTCCTGACGGTTTGACTCCAAAACAAGAAGACCACTTACCTCTATTCTCAGTCTTATTCTTAGCGTCCTTGAGCGTCTCTTTTTCCGGCAGAAGCCCACTTTTCCCAGGGAAAAGCCCAACACCTTTGTTCTCGGAATCATCAACGTTGGTTGACTTCTGACCGATCTGATCAGGAATCTCTGACCCCTCCACAAGTGGAGCCCCACCAGCAATACTGACTACAAACTCGCGATTCCCATCCCTAATCGCACTAGTTGAAGGACCGCCATTGCCGAGACAGCCATCCAAAATTGAATCTGCTTTCCCGCCTGAGGGCTCCACACTCCCGCCCGAAGTCTCCGCCATCTATCTGGTGTTGGATAACTAGTTGATAAAGGTTATTTTTAACTAATGCTATTATAATGAAATCAAGGAAACTATTTATATCTACTAAACAAGAGATCCATGCTAATCTTATTATTATTTTAGCCTAAGAGGGATGCTTTGGTGTAACTAGATTGCTTGGACACCAATCCTCAATAGGCTTTCCCTCAAAGTTTACAGATCACACCCTTAAGACTTTTTTGGTACGATGCCCTCAAGGCGCTCGGTGTCGCTGATCCCCACCCTATCTTGGGAATGGCCTATGGGCTGGAATTTACTCTAGCCTCTCTCTAAGTACATTTATGATCTCTCCTTAGGTACTAAAATTAATATAAAGCTTAGCCTGCATATCTGAGGATTGCAGTTATTAACTATGTTTAATAAGAGTTTAGGTTGATATACATACCTGAGATGGGAATCTGAATTAATAATAGTAGTGCTCTGTCTTACAACCCGATGCTCGCTGTTGCAGAATGACTGCAATTTCTAACTCTTTTCTTATTCTTTTCCCCGATCCTTTTGTAAATCAGTATTAACTCATAGCTGTGTTACAGCATTGTTTGCTGTCACACAATGCATACCAGCATTGCAAAATGATTTATTTCTTTCCTATTCCATCTCTTCCTTGAAGAGTATTGATTATAAATAATTATTTATGTTTCTCTTTCTTATTATCCCCAAATCCCTCGGTGCCTTGGAAGTATTCCTGAGTGGCCGTTTATATCTCTCTTTGGCGAAGCGATGAGTTGCGTTCCAAGAGGTGTGTCTTATGCGTTTACATCATTGCCTTCTTCCAATCGCACCGCTTCAAGACTATTATCATTATCGATTAGTCTTTACTAATCGCTGTCTTCATGATATGCTAATTGCATTTGGTAATTGCCGCCACTTAACAAATATATTGTTTAGCGATCTGTTATCATAAACGATGTTCTTAATCATTAATCGTCTTGTTAGCATTTAAGATTTAATTGTAAGTCTTAAGTGATTGACTAATGTTCTGACTTAACGATAGTTGATGATGCTTCATCTTAACTGATTATAAATATGCCTTTGTCGATTCTATGTTGGTTGATTGTCAACTTTGAGATATCTATAATGTTTGTGGAGGGGAGTATCGTCTACCTGGACGATGGTCTCCCATCTTATTATTTAATTAATTTATTAATCAACTTTGTTAATTAATATTTATTATGATTATAAATTTATTAATTGATAATATATATAAATTATTATTCAATTATTTATTTAATAATAATATATTCAATTATTCAATTATTAATGTTTAATTGATACATTCAACTAATAAATATTGATTAAATATTTATTACAGACAGGGGATAAGTCTGATCTGGGACAAGTCTGATTTATTGGTTTGGCATAAGAATTTCAGATTTCCAGGGAGTTAGTATACAATGCTTGGTTTTGTTATAAGAAAGTCTTCTGTAGTCATATCGGTAATGCCCCCTTTTTGGATTACCCTATTATTTTCCCTAGAATCACAAATTCAAATAAATAGGGAATATAATATAGTTAAAGATATTTTACCCGAAAGGATGTAAAGCAAGATAATTGTAGTTGAGATCCTATAATCATGTTAGACAAATATTGAAGATATAATCCATAAGATCAACCATTACTAGGGTTTAAGAGCATGTATTCATAAGCATTTTGATCATATAACATATCTAATTTGTTATTTGGGTTCAACCACAACGAAGCCTAGATAAGGAGACAAGATAGGGTGCCCAAAATGATCCTCTATCCTAGGCCTAAGAATGGATATACCACCCTCTTGGCCTCGTGGCCTTCCGCCATCTCATATGAGATGATGTAGCTAGTGAGGAATCCTAGAGATGTTCCCCTTCATCATGCTACCCTTATTCACTCTCCTACAATAGACTCCTTTGAATCCATCCCAACAATTGCTCAATGTAGAGGTGGGAGGAGAAAATACATTAGGCTATTGCAATATCCCCTAATTGGAGTTTTACCTATTTTACACATAAACAACAATTCCAATAATAAAATGCCAAAATGAACTTTGTTAGCCATGAACAATTTGAGAAAATAATGTACATGTACGTTAGCTAGTGCATAAGGAGTTTTTATGATAAGTAGTATGACTATCCTATAACTAATCATGAATTCGTCTTGGTAGGAACTTCGAGAGGGCGTAAGTAAACTACCTAGCCCAACTAAGCCAGAGAGCACATCACATTCACATCATGGCAACTTGGTCATATCCCACAAGCGGCAGGAGCATCCAACTATGACTAGTTTCATCCCTTGGGACATCCCACAAGCGACAGGAATGTCCAACTATGACCAATTCCATCCCTTGGGGTATTTAAATTGCAGATCCACCCACAAGAGGCAGGAATGTTCAACTATGACCAATTCCATCCCCTTGGGGTGGCGTACTTAGTTCAGGGGAGCCGGTACACCGCATCTCCCTATCTTACTTCCCCCAACTCATATGTGATTGATTATGGGACATGCATATATGTAAACATATGATTTAAGTATTAACCCTATTGCAATCATCAACTAGTAATACATATAGTAGATCGTTTGCATTCAACAACTAGTAATGCACGTGACAAGATTAATTATATATAGGCAGATCAATTGTATATTAGGCAGATCAATTGTATATTAGGCAGATCAAATGCAACATTATCTGTGATAAGCAGATTGAAAGCATTATTATCTACAATAGCAAATAGGCAGATTGGATGTACTATTGTCTATTATTGCACATAGGTATAATGAATGCACTACTATCTATAATTGTACATATGTAGATCTAATGCATTAAACAATTAAATTCTGTACTGAAGTCTGGTCAGATTATTCTCTTAGATCGATGTCCTTGATCGGTGGTTTTCCGTGGATGCTGATCTTTGATATAGATATCTCTCCCTTGCAGTGGAAGAGTCATGTCTCTTCGAAAGTCACCTCCCTTCCTTGTAAGGTTGGCATCTCCTTGTTTGTGACCATTGCTTTTGCTAAATAAACTTGTTGACTTTTTGGTCTTCGTGCCCCTTCACAATACCCCATGGCTGTATGGTGAGTAATTGCCTTTTGATGAACATACTCCCGTGCCATTAGGGTTGCTATTGATGCCCAATCATTATCTTAATATTCTGATTTCTTGGATCGAATTTCCCAGAAAATCGTGGGTTCTTACGAGTAAGACAATTTTTTGATAGATAAGGTATTCTTTATGTCGGGGATATGACACTCCACCCTTCCCGAAGATTGCTTGCCCTCAAGCAATTTTAGGTTGGTATGGTTGAAGATTTCAGCTCCTTTAAATGTAGCATCTTCCTTAGGTAAACCCTTCCATTTGACTAGGTATTCTTCAATGCTTTTGTTTCTCAATCTCTTCTTTCGCCCATTTAGAATGGTCTCTAGTTCCAAAATCAACTTGCCTTCGTCATCTAATGGTGTAAATTTCGGGCATGGGTTAATATGTTGCCATAATACCTTGTTGAGGCGAGATACGTGGAATACATTGTGAATCTTACTATTTTCAGGCAGCTCCAATTCGTAGGCGACTTCCCCTACCTTCCTCAAAACTTTGTATGGCCCATAAAACCTAGCCTTAAGTTTCTTTGCTCCGCTCTTCTCGATTGATGATTGTTTATATGGCTGTTATTTTAAAAAGACTAGGTCTCCAATTTCAAATGTCCATTTGGTTCTTTTCTTATTTACATATATTTTTTGCTGATTTTGTGCTTGATGGAGGTTGTCCTTAAGTGTATTCATAATGTCCATGTTTTGTTGTATGAAATCTTTAGCTCCTAGCACACGACTCTCCACGATGATCAAATCTCCAAAGGAAGTTGCCTTGTATCTGTATAATGCTCTAAAGGGGCTCATCCCTATAGAAACATGGTGAGTGGTGTTGTAGCAATGCTCTCCCAAATGTGGTCATTTAATCAATGCATTTTGTTTCTTAGTGGCGTAGTTCCTTAAACACCCTTCCAACCATTTATTGACAATCTCTGTCTGGTTGTTTGTTTGTTAGTGATAACTATTGCTAGGGTTTAGTTTGTTCTGGCTAACTTGAATAATTTTTGCGAAAATAGGTTGAGGAAGTGGTTGTCTCAGTCGCTTACAATGTTCCTGTGTATAGCATGTAATTTGAAGAATTATTTAAACAAAATCTCAACTACTAGAGGGGCTCCAAAATCTGTTGATGTGGCCATAAAGTGTGCTTATTTGGTTAGGCGGTCAACTACCATATATATGCAATCTTTGCCATGTACCTTAGGTAGTCCTGTTATAAAGTCCATGGAAATGCTTTTCCATTTTTTATTGGGTATGGGTAGGGGTTGAAGAAGTCTTGTTGGGAAGGAATGTTCTTTGTTCTTTGGCACACCACTCACTCCCTAGTATGTTTTAATACATCTCCTTTGAGACCCTTCCATGAAACTATTTCCATGATTTGGTTGTAAGCCTTGTAATATCCTTGATGCCCTGATAAGGGGTTGTCAGGGTAGGTTTTTTAGGATATCCCTCTTTATCTTTGCCCCAGAGTGATGTATATTTTGTCTTTGTAAAGGATGTGGTCATTCCTGACTTGACATCTTTCATCTTGTACCTTTCCTTATAATGTCATTTGAGAGTATATCCTTAGCATATTTTGCAATTATGGATGTTTTCCATTCTGTGGATATTGTTGTCATGGAGCCAAGGCAAGGTCTTCATGATAAGGTGTTGACTACAACATTGTTTTTTCCTTTCATGTACTCAATGTCGAAATCATATGCCTGTAACTTGCTCACCTATTTTTGTTGCCTATCATTTAAGTCCTTTTGGTTTTGGAAAATCTCAAACTATTATGAAAATCTTCCATAGATTAAGTATTGTCTGAATTTGCTAAGGCATGCATAATCACCAACATCTCCTTGTTGTAAATGGAATAGGTTCTTTCTATTTCTTTGAGTTTTCTACTTTCGAAAGCCATGGGGTGTTTATTTTATGTGAACATCACTTCAATGCCTTCTCCTTAAGCATCACAATATTATTCAAAAGGTGATGAGAAGTCTGGTATGGCCAAAATGAGGCAGGAACTCATTACTTCTTTAAGTCTTTCGAAGGCTGCCTGTGCTTCTTCATTCGTGGAAAATGCTCCTTTATTTGTTATATCGGTTAGCGAGGCAGTCAATTTCAAAAAACCTTTGACAAATCTCTGATAATAGCTGCAAAGTTACAAGAAACCTCTGAGATGCGTCAAAGTTTGTAGTTTTGGCCAGCTCCTTATGCCCTCAATCTTTTCTTCATCCACACTAACTCCTTGAGCACTGATTTTATGCCCTAGGTATAAAATCTCCTCTTGTTCGAATTTGCACTTAGATAGCTTAGCAAATAGTGAATGCTGCTCGAGTATTCCCAATACTTCATCTAAGTTTCTTAGGTGCTTTTCCCAAGTCTCACTATAAATAAGGATATCATCAAAGAACACCAATAAGATTTTCATTAATTCTCCCTCAAGATGTGGTTCATGCACGACTAGAAAGTGGTGGGAGCATTTGTCTATCCAAAAGGTAGGACAAGAAATTGAAATTGATCATAATGACACATGAAGGCTATTTTTGGGTATATCTTCCTCCCTTAGTCTGATTTGGTGGTATCCTGGTCATTGGTCAATTTTTGAGAAGCACATCGTCCCATGGAGCTCATTAATTAATTCATCAACCTGGGGAATGGGATATCACTTTTCATATGCCCTCTTTCTTTGTTGAAAGTATGACAAAAGAGGTAGAAGGGCTAGAGCTTGGTTGGATATGCCCCATTTCTAACGATTCTTGTATGGCCTTTTCAATCTCTTCCTTGTATTTACGAGGATGACGGTAAGGAGTGGTGACAATTGATTTTGCCCCTTCTTCTAACTCGATAGAATGCTCGAAACCTCTTTTTGGAGGAATTCCTAGAGGGACGGCAAAGACTTTCTTATGTTTGTTCAGTAGTGGTTGTATGTCGATATGGGTTGATTTTCCTTTGGTGGAAGACTTGTCTAGGATCAAACATTGGGTGGCCCATTCTACTTGTTCATGTTTAAGAGTTCTCTCCATCATTTTAGACGAGATTATTCTCGGGGATCCATCAGATAGTCTGTGTAGGAGTACCTTCTTTCTGTTATGTACAAAGCATATCTTTAATTTTGGGAGGTCAAAGATGAAATGTCCCAAGGGATGTAGCCATGGGATGCCCAAATTCACATCAGTATCTCCCATATGTACAATGTAAAATTTGTTTGACTGAATGTTATCCCAAGGTGATATTCAGTCGGGAAAGTTTCTTCTTACATGGGTTGGTAGATCCATTGACCAAGGTAACCTTAAAACTTGTAAAGTCTTCTGTTTCTAATCTTAGTCTTGCAACCTAGTTTTCATCAACAAAATTGTGGGTTGCTCCACTCTCTACAAGGGCTGTCACCTTTTGCCCTTTAATGACACCTTGGATTCCAAAAGTATGATGCTTGGATGCCCTTAAGATGCAGGCCAAGGTTCCGCCTTCTTCATCCTCACCATCATACTTTCTTTTTCTTGGGTTTTCTTCCTTGCTTGTTTCTTTATTAGATATTGCTTCTATATCGTAGTCTTGACATTTTTTCCACATATATGTCTTGATTCCCATCTTTCTTTACATTTGAAACAGAAGCCTTTCATTTTAAGATCCTGTTGGTTACAAATGTGTCCACAAATGTGTCCCTTCTTCCATTCATCCTTGCATTTGTAGCATACCTCTCTCTTTCTATCCTTGTCTTGCTCACAAATATGTCTAGGCCCCCATTTTTCATTGCAATGGAAACATAAATTTTTTCTTCTTAAATCATCATGGTTATCTTTAGAAATAAAGGGTCTTTTATGCCCTTCTTTATTTTAGAAAGTTTTATCTTTTGATGTTTTGTGTTTGGAATTCTCCTTTTCCCTTGTTTGGGCAGCATTAGCTTTTTGATTGTCTCTTGGAGTGTGGTAGGGTCACAGGTACTTACTAGGCCACAAATGGTACTTGATAACCCTTCTATAAGTATATAGATGAGCCTTTCCTTGGATATTCCGGGAACCATAACTACTAGTCTCTGGAACTTTGTCACATAATCTTCAAGGGTTTCTATTTACCTTATTCTTGTTAATTCTTTGAAGTATTTTTTCAGGGTGCTTTTGGTCAAATCTCTCAATGGGCCTATTTGTGAAGGCATCACAAGTCTTTATGTTTTGGTAGTTTTGGGTGATTAAGCCATGGTGCCACCAATCATGGGAAACCCCTTCTAAATGCAATATGGCAAATTTTATTGGCGTCTTCTTGTAACATTGGGTTGAGAGATAAGTAGGTCTCAAGTTTTTGAACCCATGAATGGTCCGCGATTTTTCCTGATCCATCAAAGTTCGGGATGGTCAACCTACCCACCATGCATTGTATCTCTTAATTAGTTTGATTCTTCACCCTTTTATGGATACTTTTTGTCTCAGCTTCACAATACACCATGAAAGGGATGCTTTTCTTGACTTTAGGGTCAAGCCTTGCATATGCTTGGGCTAGTTCATTGAAATTTGGGCTGAGATCCCACTGTAGTTCTATTATCACTTTTGGATTGGCTAGGGACACCTCTCTCATTAGAGTGTTTATGATGATGGTCATGTTTTGAAGGGCTTGGGCTATTTGTTCCATAAAGGCCCTAAACTCTTGTTCCATTTGTTCACTTCTTGTGTTACCTTGATTTTCTTTGCCCTTTCTAGAGCCCTCAAAGCCCTTTGACTAAGTTGCATCAACTATTGCTTGTCCCTCAGGCTGGCAAGAGCGATGCGCTGATACCACTTGTAATAATGTCCCCTAATTGGAGTTTTACCTATTTTACACATAAACAACAATTCCAATAGTAAAATGCCAAAATGAACTTTGTTAGCCATCAACAATTTGAGGAAATAATGTACATATACATTAGCTAGTGCATAAGGAGTATTTAAGATAATTTATGACTATCCTATAACCAATCATGAATTCATCTTGGTAGGAATTTTGAGAGGGCGGCAGTAAACTACCCAGCCCGACTAAGCCTAAGAGCATGTCACATTCACATCATGGCAACTTGTACATATCCCACAAGTGGTAGGAATGCCCAACTATGACTAGTTCCATCCCTTGGAGCATCCCACAAGCAGTAGGAATATCCAACTATGACCAATTCCATCCCTTGGGGTAGTCAAATCGTGGCAGGATTGTCCAACTATGACCGATTCCATCCCCTTGGGGTGGCGTACTTAGTTTGGGGGAGCCTATAAACCACATCTCACTATCTTACTTCCTCCAACTCATATGTGATTGATTACAGAACATGCATATATGTAAACATATGATTTAAGTATTAACCCTACAGCAATCAACTAGTAATGCATTTAGCAAATCGTTTGCATTCAGCAACCAGTAATCCGCATGGCAAGATTAATTGTATGTAAGGCTTAAGCAGATCAAATGCAACATTATCTGTAATAAGCAGATCGATAGCATTATTATCTACAATAGCAAATAGGAAGATCGAATGTACTGTTGTCCATTATTGTACATAGGTAGAATGAATGCACTATTATCTATAATTGCACATATGCAGATCAAATGCATTAAACACTTAAATTCCATACCAATTTATGGATGCAATATTACAGTTATATGTTATATCTGAAGTCTGATCAGATTATGCCCTTAGATCAATGTCCTTGATTGGTGGTTTTTCTTGGATGCTGATCATGTCTCTTCCTTGCAGCCAAAGAGTCATGTCTCTTCCAAAATCATGTCCCTTCTTTGTAAATGTGGCACCTCCTTGTTTGTGACTATGGCTTTTGCTAACTAAACTTGTTGACTTTTTGGTCTTTGTGCCCCTTCATAAGCCCCATGGCTGTATAGGCGAGTACTCGTCCTTTGATAAATATACTCCCGTAGCTTTAGGGTTGGTACTGATGCTGAATCATTATCTTAATATTCTGTTTTCTTGGATTGAAGTTCTCAGATTGTCGCAGGGTCTTACAAGTGAAATGTTTTCTTGATAGATAAGGTATTCTTTTATGTCAGGGATGTGACAGCTGCTCAAGCGATCCTCTACCCTAGGCCCAAGAGTAGATATACCATCCCTCTTGTCCTCATGTGGCGTTCCACCATCTCATATGAGGTGGTGTGCCTAGTGAGGTATCCTATAACTGTTTCCTATAATTGTACACCCTTCCTCACCTTGACATGATTGATTGTTGCTATTTGGAGATATATATATATATATATATATATATATATAATGTTATGTGCCTTTATTAATATCTAAAAAAATGTACATTATATTGCTGAATATATCAGGCATACACATTTAAACATATATTCATGCATACCATAATAACAAGAATGGTACTGCCTTCTGATCAATATCAGGTTTTGATCAAGTCCTGTTTGCTGTTATGCAATTGCTGAGGCTTATCAATTTTCTCACTTGATTGATATCGCTCCTCATCAATAATTATATGCGCCCTTGGTATGAGGTTGCTGTGTGTATATCTATTATCAGCCTATGCATTGGTGTTGGGTTAGATTGCTAACATCTGATGGGATGGAATTCTCATCTTCTCTTTGCTGTTGGTGGTCTGATCTAGACTATATGGAAGATTGTGGTCTTAAAAATAAGACAATTTTCAATTGCTTGCTAAATATGAATGGTTGTTTTATTTTCTGAATGCTTCTATATTTCAGAACTCTTGTCTGATTGATCCTCTCTTTTTCTTATACCCTTTCCATATGACGCCTCCATTCCCTTTATACCCCCTTATATTGAAAGGGTTACATCACTTCACTTAAGGAGCACCTGCTGCCATTTCATTATTACTTGTTGTCTGCCTTAATCGCTGCCCCCCCTTAATTACTTTCTATCACTCATTCTTGTGCACTATTCATACGAAGCGCTAACTTTATGAAAGAATGATTGCTGCTTTATTATAAATAGATCTGCTTTTTATTCAACTGTTTCTCTTCTTTAAATATTAATTCTCCTCCACCCTCTTATTTGGGTGATTTCAATATATATACATATAATTTGACTAAAGGTGTGGTTGGCCCCAGAAAAGTATGTATTGCCAAATTTGTTAACCCTTTTGTGTGTCTGTTGGCCTAGTATCACTGGTGCATGTCAGAATTTATTTTTTTATTTTCTTTTAAGGACAAGTGGGAGAAGGTAACATGGCGGGGGTATGACAATGTCCAAGCCTCAAGAGGAACATTGACAATTTTCAAACTTGTTCTTCAATATGTCAAAGGAACACTAACCTTTGGCAATTTTTATTAATACTTTCCGAATTCCATACTATGCAGGTATATAATTATATTAACTCTAGTTGGATTGGTAAAAGTCTATAATAAGATATATCTTTACTCTCAATCAACAGCAATTTCATGGTAAACTAAGTTATAGCTTATAGTTGGCTTGTTTTACACTAAAGAGAACTGTACAACTAACATTATTGATCGATCTTACAATGACTTCATTCTTTTCAAATATTAACAGAGTCCACAAGATGTTGAAGAATCTTGTCTATCATGCCCGCCAAATGTATTGAGATTTATCACCACCAGCTGGTAGATAATGAAGATGTAGTCTTTATTATTTCCCTACAAGGGAGCACATTGCTACTATAATGACTAAACCATTGAGTAGAGATAAATTTTGCCAAATTTGGAGATAGCTTGGAATAGAATCTAGTTTAATAATTTTGGTGATGTTAGCTATTTTATAGATTGAATTAGACATTTGAAATGGAAACCAAATAAAGAGCTTTGTTATGCTCTGTTGTAATTTCATGTTTTCCTTCTTCACACCTTCATTTGCTTGGGTTTTCCTTTTCTTCTTCCCATGCTCCTTTGACGGACAATGCCTCTATATTGCGCACTTGGCTTCTTTTTCCACATATATTTCCTGACTCTCCTTGCTGTTGTAAGATGAGTTTTTCTTTCGAGATTTTTCTTGATTACAAATATGTCCATGCTCCCATTTTTCCTTGCACTTGAAACATAAATCTTTTCTTCAAAGCTCTGCATGGTCATCTCTAGGAGGAAATGCTCTTTGATACTCATCTTTCTTGTAGGAGGTCTTATCTTTTGATGATATATTTTTTAAGTAACTATTATCCCTTGTTTTAGTGGTATCAAGTCGTAGGGCTTTTAAACTTGCATCTTGGTGAGTGGTGGGGTCAAGGGCACTTACTAGGCCATGAATAACTTTTGATAGTTCTCCTATGTATAGGCAAGTGAGTCTTTTTTTTTGGTAATTCCGGGAGTGACTGAAATCCTTTGGAATTCCATCGCGTAGTCTTCAACAGGCCCTTCTTGTTTTAATTGAATTAATTCTTTAAAATATCTCTCTGGGTGCTTTTGGTCAAATCTTTCAATGAGTTTTCCAGTGAAGTCATCATAAGTTTTTATGTATTGGTGGCCTTGAGTAGTCAAGCCATGGTGCCACCAATCATGTGCAACCCCTTCCAAATGTAAGATGGTGAATTTGATGGCATCTTCTTCTATCATGGGATTAAGAAATAGACATGTATCCAATTTTTGGTTCCATGAATGAGCGGTGACCTTACTTGACCATCAAAATTAGGGAGTGTCAATTTGCCTACTATTTGATGTAAGTTTTTATTGGGTTGACCCGTCTCCCTTTTGGGGTTATTTATTTCTTGTTCCAGCCTCATAATATTACCTAAATGGAATGCTTTTCCTAACTTAAGGTTCAAGTCTTGAATATGCTTCAGCAAGTTCATCTAAGTTATTATTTGGTGTATTAATTTTTTCTTCTTCTCTTGTTGGCCCTTCTTTAGATAAGAATTGCTGATTGTGTTGTTCATATTTCATATTTTGAAGGGTTTGTAGAGTAGTTGTGTTGTCTTCTCATTCTGCTCCATGAGAGTGTGAGTTGTTTGTACATTGCACTCTAGGAAAGCCCTCAATTCATTTCCCATTTGTTCACTTTTGTATTGTTTTGAGTAGAGTAGTTGCTTCTTGCAAGTTTCCTTTTTTCTCTCTTGAATGCCCTTTGAGTTCTTTGACTTGCTTGCATATGCTGTTCCTCTTGATCCTCATCTTGATAGGATCAAAGCTCCAATACCAATTGTAATGACCCCTAATTGGATATACCCGATCTTGCCCAAAGTAACAATTCCACAACATAATTTGTTTAATGAACAATATTTTTATAATTAAATCATATAATATCTATTGCACTTTGTAAGCAAATAAGAAACTAATGTCACATACTTAAATCTATAGTTTCGTTTCCAATAATCAACCATAGTAGGGATTGGTGAGGAATGCATGATAGGGTGCTTAGAACATTTGCCGCAACTAAGCCCATGTAATATCCCACCCCTGATAGGATATTTAGTTTTATATTTTTCGCTTGTCTTTGTTTTGGGTTTTATGTTTTTTTTGATATATTTTGCAATGTTTGATACAACAATATAATGCAGCAAAATAAAAGTTATCACAATAATAATTTCAACTTAAAAAAATTGGACATTACATAGGGAATATACAACTGAAAATTCCAGATTTTTATATCAGCTTAGATACTCAGTATTTTCACATATTATCGACAACCCAGTTGATAAATATCCACTATTACGTAAATCAACAATACCCAAAAAATCTAGGAGTTACAATTCATGAACTTACAGGTAAGATAAGCCTTGAAACCCCCTGCGATACATGGTTGCCAGAATGAAGTAGAGAGTTTGTAGCAGTCATTTAGCATAAAGAATATCATCAAACCTCGTCCAATATGTGCCAGCAATTAAATCATCAAACCCTTAAAATTTTCTATAGATTATCACTTCCAATCTGCACACTAATGATTCCCACATGCCAATGAAGAAGGCATAACCAACAATGAAGAAATTTAATAATGCTTGTCTTCAATAACTTCTGATGTGCTCTAAGTAACCTCTGAAAATGTTGATTAAACAACTCTAATCAAGCACAATGTGACTTCTGAGATAAAACCACACATTAGCAAACCTCAGATGATCTTTCACACCCTCAGAAGATTGAATTAGCGAGAAGCTGCGCTCTCCAAGACCAATTTGCAGCAAAACCCTAGGTCTCAACTCAAAAATGCCAAAGCACAAAGCCAAGTGTTGAAAATGATCAATAATAATGAGTACCATTTGCATTTTGAACCCTTTTATAAACTTCTTAAAGCTGGTCGATCCCTTCTAGAGACTTCTTAATCATTTAATATCATTTAAAATAATATTAAATGTGTGCACATGACTTTATTAAAATATTTTAATATTTAGCCTCCAAATTATAACTTATTAATGCACTTTAAAAATCACTTAAATGAGGGTCGTGGCCCCATTGCACATAAAGTGATTTTTAATACCATATATTATAATTGCACTTTATTAATAATTACATAACTCCGCAAATAATCATTATTTCTCAATTCCGATTGAACTTGTAAGTCAACTGTTGTGTCCACTATGCACCCAACTACCTTACTAAAAATAGTATGGGTCCCTCTCTATCAACCATTGACTTACTATAAATAGTAAATCCCTCATTATCTGATTAAACCAGCTGTGTATTGCAATCATAGCTTGTTTAGGTGCCTTGTTATAAATATTAACCTTGACTTTCCTAAAATAGTCACTTACTATTAATAGTAAGTGAGCCAAACTGAGTCCAACGAAGGCCAAACTTGAACTTATACTGAGATCTGACGAAGAATACACTTTGTTCTTTGCAAAAAGGGGACCCTCTATCCAACTGCTTTAGCCTACGAGGGCCAGTGATAGGCTAATCCAACAAACTCTGATGCTCGCGAAAATGGGGACATTACAGTCCGCCCTCCCTGAGATTGCTTGTCCCGAAGCAATCATGACTGCAAAGAAACTCCACTACACTGGGAGTCCAAAGGAAGACTGTGAAATGTCCTAGACTGAAATACAACTGCTGCAACACCAACATAACCACGACTGCACAGAAAAGATCAACCCAACTATCCAATCTCTGCGCACTGAAACTATGCATCTGAAACAAATTATGTACATGAGGATTGAAAGTGAAACTATAAGTAACCCACACCATATACACACTACAATACTCCCCAGTGAACCCAGACTGGAACCCCGATGCACGTGAAGGACCCCACAACACACTGAAGAGTGTCTAGCCAAATATACTTGGATCCCAAATCCTGAATAGAAGCCTGCCAAGAAGAACATACTCAGACTTTCGCTGCTCTAATCTGATCACAATGTCGCCATGTTGGAAACTGTGAAGCAATCCAATGGGACCCATCCAACTTGCAGTGCTAACCCTGTCACCACCTGGCTCCCAGAATAAACGAAACTTATATCCATCCATCATAAGGAGGTAAGAATATCTAGAAGCATCTACTACACTAAATCTCACTCTACACTCTGTCAGTTCCCCATGGATGTGAAATCCAACCGTACTGTGGAGATAAGAACTCCCGAAGGTGTCTGTATCACAACCACTATCTCCAAGGTGTCTGTATCATACCCACTATCTCCATTGTCTGCTAAACTGCCATGGATGTGCTGACTCTGCAAGTAGTCCCCCATCAACTTGCAGCTACTGATTCCATCTATTGAATATGGTGAATATCTATCCCACCAAGAATGGTATAATCCCAGAGCCAATCCACACCAATGCATCATCAAGTCCTCCACATGTCGATAAAAAAAAATGATGAGCACTCCTCACTGTGCAGTTACGGTAGAAAGCTCCAACCTCTGTTAATGGCTCATCACTAATAACTTTGGGATTAGGAGATGGCTCCAATCTCTGACCCCGAACAACTGATTGGGCAGAAGATTTGGTAACTATCTCTACAAACCCAACCACAAAATCTCTATGAGAAAGCATTGTAGTCAGAGTATCTACATTCGCTCCCACCAAATGTTGAATGTTGTATAAACCTTGGAATTGAGTATCCTCAGTGACTCCAAATGGTCCCTCCTAAAACTTCGGACTCTCAAGCAGGTACTCACTCAACGAATCTGTGCAGTAAAAACAATGAGGAAGAATCAACCTTTTCTTCTGCAACCCTCAGTTGATCACTCTGACTCTGTAACACAACAAGTTGGCATCCAAAATCAGTTGCATGGGATAAAGTAACAGATTTGCTTCTAAGAGAGGGAAGCAAATCTACATGAGAACCATACTCCCAACTAGATGACACTGCGAGTCCCCTGTGAAGATGATGGAGTAACATCATGAACTAACACACAACTCTCTTGAGAATTCACCACTACCACACGAGCTATTAACAATCTGACCAACATCATCTGGCATAGTACTATCCTTGGGAGAACCTGAAGCAACAAGTGGCTCTCTACTGCTCTCAACCAAAATACTCATCCCATCTGAGAGTACCGCACCTGTATCAGCAATAGATGTAGCCACATCCTCAACCCGCTCACAACTATAACTCGTGGATATAAGATCATCACCAACTGCTGCTGTAGGAAACTGAATTGTGTCTACAGATGGTGAAGATTGTGCCAAACTCAACTCCACGGTAAGCTCCTCAATCCGTGACTGAGATTCATGAAGGGCCAACTACGTGTTCTCCAAAGAGTCCATAGTCACTTCAAGCTCATGATTGAGCTCATCTACCTCCTTTCCCTTCAAGTCATCATAGCAAGTGCAATCCCACTTGAGAAGATAATTCCCATCAGCAAGTAACTGTAAGTAGTTATGTTTCATTATTCCAATAGCTTCTCAAAGAGTAAGGAACTTTGCAAGGGAAAGGTCACTATCACCGTGCTCATCTAACATAGGAGTACCTTAACCAAATGTAGCCAACATCTGAAGAGCAATATCAAAGTGCTCTATGCCTGTGGCAATCATGTTGTCATTAACCTTAAGTTGTCCAACCAAATGATGAGGACTCTGAAACTTATAACTCCCATGCAAGCGTCCTGACCCAAAATCTACACTGTGATATGACACTATATCTACATCAGTCACCTCATGATAAGCAACTATTTGTGTGCAATCATCAATGCACACATCAACAACTAAGGTACTGCTATTATGTATCTCAAAGGATGGCTCAACTGGCAAAGTAGAAGCTGCTGATATAACAATATCTTCACACACTTCTGCTCCCAATGTAACTGCATGTCCATCCAAGTCACGATCCTGGGATTCAATGCCACTAAATGAACTTTCTAACTTGTTTTCTAAGGTCTCTCACACCATATGTTTATATGAAGATGAAATCTGAATTATCGGTGGAACCATAACATATTATAAGACCCAAATCTTATTATTGCTTGAGATATGAGAGGGGAAGGGCTGAGGCTGCCAAAGAGGGGCAGTCTAAATTCAATAAGATAACTCCCAAGATAGGGTAGGGGTCAACGTTCTCTTTAGCCTTGAGGGCTTAAGTCCAAGACTTGTTAGAGGCTGATCTGTAAACTTTGAGGGAGCTTATCAATGGTCTCTAAGCGCTTTGGAGATATCCTCCAATGTCTTCTCCCTTCTCAAAATTTGAAGGGTAATAAGGTCTGTCCTATAATATGGATTAGAAACACTCAATTTCTTAATTCATTGCTTATTTTCTATCTTTTATTATTATAAATGATATTTGTTAAATTAGCCTAGACATGAAAGAACAATAAATAAAGTTAAATCTGGCAGTGACTAAGTTTAAACTTAGCAGGGGACATTACAAAACCACCAATTAGCAAATCTCAGATGATCTTTAACACCCTCGGATGTTTGAATCAAAAAGAAGCTGTGCTCTCCAAGATCAATTTGCATCAAAATCCTAGGTTTCACCTCCAAAATGCCAAAGCACAAAGCCAAGTATTGAAAATGATCAATAATAATGAGTTCCATTTGCTTTTTGAACCCTTTTATAAACTTCTCAAAGCTGGTCGATCCCTTCTAGAGACTTCTTAATCATTCAATATCATTTAAAATAATATTAAATATGTGCACATGACTTTATTAAAATATTTTAATATTTAGCCTCCATATTATAACTAATTAATACACTTTAAAAATCACTTAAATGATGGTCATGACCCCATTGCACATAAAGTGATTTTTTAATACCTTATATTATAATTGCACTTTATAAACAAGTAACCACTTTATTAATAATTACATAACTCCACAAATAATCAATATTTCTCAATTTCGTCCGAACCTAGAAGTCAACCATTGTGCTCATTATTCACCCAACTGCCTTACTAAAAATAGTAAGGGTCCCTCTCTATCAACCACTGACTTACTATAAATAGTAAATCCCTCATTATCTGATCAAACCAACTGTGCATTGCAATAATAGCATGTTTTGGTGCCCTGCTCTAAATGGTAACCCCGACTTTCCTGTAATAGTCACTTATTATAAATTGTAAGTGAGCCAAATTGAGTCCAACGAAGGCCAAACCTGAACATATATTGAGTTCTAACAGAGAATCCACTCTGATCTCTACAAAAAGGGGACCCTCTATCCAACTGCTTTAGCCTACGAGGACCACTGATAGGCTAATCCAACAAACTATGATGGGTGCGAATATGGGGACATTACAACCCAAGGGCATGGTATAACACCCCTTGGCCCACAAGTGTCAGGAATCTCTTCTCCATCCAATATTTGGGTGGCCTACTTAGAGGGGGAACTCGTATCTTCTCTAAATTATGTCTCCCTACTAACTCTGTAACTCATACATGATTGCTTCTATTCTTTGGTCTCACTTCCAACAACTAACCATTGTAGGGGTTGGAGAGAAATGCACGATAGGGCACCCGAAATATTTGTCGCAACTAAGCCCAAGGGCATGGTATAACACCCCCTGGCCCACAAGTGGCAAGTTCTCCATCCAACATTGGGGTGACCTACTTAGAGGGGGAACCTGTATGTGCTCTCCCAATTGTGTCTCTTGAGTCTTTACTAACCCATACATGATTGCTTCTATTGTATAGTTTCACTTCCAACAATCAGACATCATAGGGGTTGGATAGGAATGCACAATTGGACATTTGGAACATTTGGCACAACTAAGCCCAAGAGCGTGGTATAACACCCCTTGGTCCGTAAGCGGCAGGAATCTCTTTTCCATCCAACATTGGGGTGGCCTACTTAGAGGGGAAATCTGTATCTGTTCTCCCAATCATGTCTCCTTACTAACCCATACATGACTGCTTGTAGGAGAATTAAATTAATTAAATTAATAATTGAAGAATCTAGATAATTTAGTAACTCTTTTGGCTAACTATATCAAAATATATATGAGAATATCTGCTATATATTAACATCACATTGCGTACCACAATACTTGTTAGTTCACAAGTCTGCCATTTTCTGAATGTGAAATTCTTATATCAGATCTGATCCTCATCCATGCCTTCTCCTAATGCATTTGTTCTCTTCTTATACCTTCTAGTTCTAATGATAAGGAGACGCACCCCTCCACTTTGCAAGGGATGCCTCCCTTCAAAGCTAACTGCTACTTATTAATTAAAGTAACACCTGCTTATATTTATGTCCTTTAATTATGGTTGGCCCTTATTAGATTAATTGCTACCTTTCAATTTAAAGTAGTCGGCTCCCTTCATATAATTAATCGCTGCCATTTTTCTTTGAGTCGGCCTCTTCATTCAATTCCCTTTTCCCTGAATCAGCCCTATTTTTTAAATTTAATTTTATTGCCAATGTTTTATCATTTATAACTGTCTGCGACCAGATTTGATTAGGGTTGTGGCTGCTTAGGCGGGGCATGAGAAAGGCGGCGAATAACAAGCATCCTTAACTTTGGTGTAACCTTTCTGTCCCATATCCACCCAATAGGATTAGCTCGAGCTCATGTAGCTCTATCTATCTTAGCCTTTGGTTTGCTAAATGGTGGACCATGAAGATTAGTGAATACAAGCCATTGTGTAGAACTTTAGAAGTATTGTTGACTCCTCACTTGAATACATTCCTTCAAAGGGCCTTCATTAACCCTTTTTTCATCTCTTTGTTGTCACAAGAAGGCAACTTGCTAGCCTTTGGTGCATACCTTTTGGGATTTACAGAAAAGGTTGCCATTTGAAGCAAGGTTGTAAAGAGCTTGCTTGGCTCTTACCTTAACTAGCACTGAGTTAATGAATTCTCAAAGGTTTGATGTTGGCAAATTTGTTGCTTTGAGAAAATAAATTAATACAATGCATGAAATTCAAATGACTATGTAAACTATGCACATAGTTCCTCTCATAACAAATATTGACATTTACATGCTTGCAAAAACAAGTAACCACGAACAACTGAATGAAATGATACATTTCTATGCAAGGAATTAACCATAATTTAACCTGTAATCTCCTCCAACTCATTCACAATGTTGGCCGCAGCTATTTGTATTGGTGGCGGTAGTGCTACAACATTCCCACGCCCAAAGCACACCCCACACATTCACTCTGATGGCTGCTGGCTATTGTTTCCCACGGCTTCAGCACAGATCGCAGCTGCTTGTAGGTAGTGGCTGCTAGAATAAGAGACCCACACCCAACAATATAATCCACATATGCGCCATTAAATGGCGTCCAAAAAACACCAGCTATCAACTCCCATTAATGGCGTCCAAAAGATACTTCAAGAATTATCAAAGCTGGACGCAACTTCTCCACAATTCGTTGGCAATGAAATCCAACTCAAAGTGTAAGGACACATGAAGAATTTACAATTCTTCTTGCTGAAATCCGAAACCCTCAACTCCAAAACTCAGAGCCATTTAAAACCAATTTCAAATGAATGATAAGCATAATGAATGGATTCGATTTCTCCTCCATGTCTTTTATAATCTCTCAAAAAGAAATCGAACCCTAGTTTCTCAATCACACATTTCATATCTTAAATGATTTGGCTTTTAAAACCATTGGAAAACTTGCATATCCCTTTGAAATATAATACTTCATTATATTTCTCCTCATTAATGACATAGCATTTAAATATAAAATCGTTATAATTAATTAATGACTTGACTTTATAAAATAAGCTCATATAATAATTAATTAAGTGAACTTAATTAATTACGAACTCAACAATAAACTCCTCAAGTCAGTACAAATGCTCAGCCAAGTCTATCACTTGGACACCTTGCCCCAAATAGACACTGCCAAAAATAGACTTACTATAAATAGTAAGTCCCTCAAACTGGAAACTCTGCAAATAAATCCACAACTCCATTGATACCAATGCACAAACGCCCTGCTAAAAATAGCAATCATGATGATCAGCCAAAATAAACACTTACTATAAATAGTAAGTTTGTCAATCTGACCCAAACGAAAAACAATCCCAGCATCACAGACCTCCAGAGTGGAAACTGACCACTGGCTCTACCACACGACCCCCTCTAACATCCTGATCAGCCTACGAGGGTCACCGAAATAAGCTAATCACATGTGCCTAAAAACGGGGACATTACAAACGTGTTCATAGTGTTCGACCAACACATTACAATGTGCTTTATATGTTGCTCATGTAATCCCAAATCAATACCCCTATAACAAATTGCTTGCTTCATCATCCAAGCATGCTATCAAATGTCTCATAAATCTCTCCAAAACTAGGAGAGTTCGTATCAGCACATCTAATGACATATACAATAGGCAAAATTAAGGAGTAAACATACTTGCAACAAAAATTTCAAAAAAGACAGGTTAGAAAATTAGAATCAGAATTTTAATAACAAAAGTAGTAAGTTATTAAAAATCAGCAATGTCTTACCACATAGTGGATCACTAGTTATCATCAAGGATCTTTTGTTTGATACTTTTTCCTTCAGTAATATTTGCAACAAGCCATCTACTCCACTATAAATTAACCATCATCAACTGTAGATCCTTTTGCACCTCAAGCATCCTCTCTAACAAAATAAGATAACTGGCATACCTTGTCTCAATAGGTTTGAGGAATACCTTCTTGGAAAAGTGCCGAAGAGAGTAAGTGATGTGTGATGGTTGCAAACGAACATCTAAATATCTCTAGCTTCTGCTACCACTTGTTGCACCCAATCTATCTTCCCCATGTCTTTCAATGCATTGTTCAAAGCATGTGAACAATAGGGGGTTCAAAAGATGTGCTTGAAAAGAACCTCTATGATAACGCTAGCTAATTTGCACACATGTGCTGAATTAGTGACCACTTTTACAACACTTGAGTCCCCAACCTGCTCTCTGACATCTCACAGAATATGAAATTGGAAGTTTGTATCTTTGCACTTCCCAAAGCCATCAATAGCTCTAAAATAACAAGAGCCAACTAAACATGTGACTATGACGTTAACGAGTGACCGATCTCTAATATCAATCCACCCATTTATGACAACAGAGCAGCACATCCCAATCAAGTTTGCCTCGTGTCCTCCATCACCAAACTCACCTTATAATTTTTTTTTGGTCAAGGAGGGTAGTGCATGGTTTATATTTTCCATAGGGGTAAATGAGGGACCAATAGAAGCTATATCTTTGAATATTTGTTTGAAATAAGGAGAAGGTGCTATATGTAATGGGATGGCATAGGCATAAAAAAGTTTGGCAATGGAATAATCTGCCACATCCCATGCTTGCATATTGAACATACCTATAACTGTCCTCGCCTTCTCCTTCATCTTCTCACTAGCAATAGTCTTCCTCTTTCCTCTTGTAGAAACAACATCACTACCACTACCAACCATATAGGGTACGTGCATAGCTGATATTGTGAATTGTGTTGACATTGGCACATCTCTAGACTTTGCTTCTACCTCCATTTGTAAACAATGAACCTCTACTTTCTCATCCTCTATTTTTGAATAGTCTTTAATCCCATGTCTTGGAAGGCTCAATAGATGAGAATATTCTCTTGTGTAGCTCCCTTTAAAATTTCTTTCGCAAATGTGACACAAGCATACTCTACTACCCACCAAATATTTTTTTCTATCTTTGTCTAGAGCTATTGTTAATTGAAGAAGAGTATTTCTTGGAATTAAAAGGGCCCCTTGCATAAGGTTTTATAATGGTAGAAGGGCACTCAAATGGATTTTGTGGCTGTGCCCTTTCACCCACAACACTCACACCTTGATGAAACCCCAACTAAGCTTGAAACTCTCACGTTTTGATGTCTTTTTTTGTCATGTCCCCTTTCTAGAGTGGACATCAGAGACGGAGGAGTTGGCCTATCATTGGAGTCTCGTAGGCTAGCAGAGATGGATAGGGACTCATTCAGTGCATACAGTGACCGGGCTTGGCTTTACAGGCAGTTTTGGGAGCCAGTTGGGTGCAGTTCCTTGATTTTAGGGGGTCTCCCTACTTTTTAGGAGGATGTGGCAGTGTCCAGATGTGAGGCATCACGAGACCATTCCATTGTTTCAGTTTCAGGATGACAGGGTGTGTTCCCTAGTTTCTAGGAGCATCCCTAGATTTTAGTGATGGGATTGCCAATTGACCCATCTTGTTCGGCATCGGTCACAGACAGGTGAGATGGTCAGACTCATGTTTATTTGGTTGGTTTGGGCTATCAGATGCAAAAAGGGAAATATTTTAATATATTTAAATATATCATAATTCAATAATTAAATAATTTATAATAAGGCTATTTTAATAGCCATTTTGGAGTAATAAGGGAATAATTGCTTCATTTGGTCAGGGATGCCTTCGTGTGATAGCTCGTTTGAAAGGTCTCGAATTATTATAAAATATTTTCACGATCCGGAGACCTTTTGGTGCCTTGAGTTATAACTTTTTTAATAAAGTATTGTTTTCCTATAGCATGGACACCTTTGATTGGGAAAATATTATTTTATTATAAAGTGTTGAGTGTAATTCTCCTTTAGGGTTTGAATTGCCTTGAGAGAAGTTATAAAGAGATGGAAGCTCATTTGCTCATTACCTATTGAACATTTTTGAAACTTCCGATTTGTAGAATTGCTTTGGAGGGCAATTGGTGGCTTGGGACGAAACCCTCAAGTTGTGTCTGTTGAGACGCAAACCTCAGCAATCTTTGGTTATCGGATTGGTGTTTTATTGCATTTGTATGATCACAGGAAGTGATTGAACTGGTATTGGCATTGCATATTGGAGAGAATCAGTTTCAGCTTGGCGGCCAGCTATTGGCTTTGGGCGTTCTACACCAGCTGCTCACGTGGGGTTTACAGGAAGGCTTTTTAGCATTGTTGGGCGGCATAGCACTCAGTGAGGCATTGACGGATTTATCACAACAGTTCATTCAAATTTGGGGCACGCACCAAGCATTCTCACATAGTTGTTTATTTTTGTCAAGGACAATATTGTATGCTTGTTCTGAGCTCTTCTTGAAATCAATATATATGATTGCTAGATAAACCAGGTATGTGCTGTTTCAGAATTCAGAAATATAATAATTGCAGATTGTGTTTACATTTTTAAATGCTATTTAGTTTCCATTTGTTATGTAATTTCTTTGTTTTCGAAAAACTCCAAAAACTAAAAGAAAACACAAGGAAAAAATAAGAAATCAGAATTCAGCCAAGGCCCTTCCAAGATACCAAACAGTAGACAGAGGTTCAAATTCCGTAATATACAGTAAATTCCAAGATCACCTGGATCAGGGATCTTTCATTTTTTCTATCTTATGTTCACTATTCTCATTGTTGTTGCTCATGTTGTTTTGGGAAACAATAATGCAAGTGCAAATTGAAAATAGAAAAAAGATCATACATTGCTTCCTTTAAACTTTGAAAAAAAAATGGAAAAAATAATTAAATGGAAGAATCACTTACCTCTTCCACTTCTCTTGCTACCTCACTCGTCATTGTTTGCTAATGCTGATTTATTCAGTTGCACGCCTTCAAACCCTGTTCAAAATGGTCTGTTCGCTCCAACTAGGCTGCAATTATTTTTGGCATGTAAAAATGAGTTAGAATGAGATAGAGTGGCCTTTTTTTGGCTTATTTAGGGCTAAGAATTGTGGGATCTCACAAAAATTAAAAATAAGTTTTTAAAAAAAAATTAAATTTTGGAATATTTCTTTTAATTAACAATGTATGTACAACTGTGGGGATGATTAGCCATTTCTGAGATGATTGGGGGATGTTGGAGATGCCCTTGGCCATCTTGGGGATGTTTGGCTATTGCATACCCTTCCTTGATCTCTTCCGCCTTTTCTGGTATGTGGAAAGCCAAAAAACATTGGGTATGATTAAGGGACATCCCTAGGCTATCCCTACATTCCTGGCACAGGTATGCTTGGAAAAATCCTTGGGGAACATAGGTCCGAATTCCTTAAGGAGGTGGATTCCGCTATTCTATTCTAAGGTTTATTCAACCAACTTAGAACAGACAATTTAAAAAAAAACCTAAGTACATTAGCTGTTTTCAAGAATGACATTCAAATTATAAGGGGTGATGGTCGATTGACAGTCATGTGCCATATTTAACACAGAAGACAGCCCATTAAATTTAAGATTTAATGTTTACCAAAATAACATACTTTTCTAGCTATTTTGATCTCATACTTTTCCTACTTTGCAACATTTATTTTAGCATATCTATAAAAAGATCCACATTTGTCTTGCTCTTTTTATGATTGATTTCAAGCATAGAAAGGCAAAACAACTCAATTATGGCATTGAATGGGTATATTTTTCCTTTATTTGTTTTTACCTCTTATTCTTTTGTTTAAATTTGCACTTTGATTTTAACTCACATAGAAAATTAGCAATACTAAGTGATCTAAGGAAACTTGGCAACATGGATAACCATCGATGGCCCAAAATTGTGCTGAAAGAGGACTTGGTCCACAGGAAGAAAACATGGATGAAACATAATATAAAGTGGTTGAGTAAGTGGAACATCAAGTTACAAGAATGCCCTAATACCAATGCGGAAATAAAAAAGTTCGTCATAGA
>MU227581.1:1104362-1131166 GCA_018584345.1 Thuja plicata | reverse complement strand
TAAGGCATATCTGGGGGCAGCTATTAAAGGAAAAGCTAGATTGTTAGTGGCCCAGTTGAGGACGGGTTCTCACCACCTCAGATGCGAGACGGGTAGATGGAAAAGACCCAAAGAGGAATGGGAAGAGCGGATTTGCAGGTTTTGTGTGTCGGGTGCAATTGAGACTGAATGGCATTTTATCATGGAGTGCACAGCGTATGATGACATCCGGGCTCAGTACGAAATCAGTTCGATGGAAAACAACATGCACAACTTAGTGGAGGAGGATAAGATCAACCAGACCGCTAGTTTGATTGTCAAGATTCACAGCAGGAGGTCCGACTTGGAAAAAATCTTGAGTTAGCTTTCGACTTTGATACGGTGCTCCCTTAGGCTATTTGGCCTGGTGGACATCAGTAAAATGATTCATTCATTCAAATCATCAAATAATACTAGTTTATACCAGCATTATAATTAAATTAAAACCATAATTATAGAGAGAGGCATTACACTTGCATCGTTGAAATTTTTCCAAGGGTTCTCTTCCTTTTCCTTCCCTAGCGCTTTTCTGGTGTTCTTGGTTGATATCATAGAAATTTCAGGCTTGTCAGGACTGGTAGCACACTCAAGCTCCATCTTTGGGGCCATCATAACTCAGGGTTTCTATGACTTCTCACAGCAAGAGCTTCAAAAGTTCAAACTTTCAATTTCAATAAACTATAGGTATTTAAATATCCATGTCAAGCATCTGGTCGCTCATCTCTAATTTGCTTTAATTTCCTAGTTTTGTTTGTCCTTTGTGTTCTCAATCGCTAAAACTTGGCTCTCTGGTTGCTCTGAAATGCTCTGGCTTGTTTGGAATGAATTTGCAAATGGCTTGGTGAGAAATGCAAATGACTTTTGGGTTTTATCAAACCTTACCAGTAAGGGCACACTAATGGTGGGTACATTCAATTCAGACTGCATCTATTTGTCAATTACTTGTTGGAATTCAAATTGGCTACACTCACTCATTCTGGCTATGTTTTTTGGGGATGGACATCAATTCAGTGATACTTGATTGGTTAGATCAACATTCATGTGCCATCTGCTAGACAGTAAATGTTAGCTGAGTCATTGGGTGTTGAGAAATGAGGTCCTTTTAGATATCTATGGTGAACACTGAAATTTGATTGGCCTTGTTTTATCTGCTTAGCCTGACTACTCAATCAAGCAAGTCGTTCTCTGTTCTAGGACCCATGGTACATGTAGGATCATCCTGGTTATGGATTGTGTATTTGGTCTTTAACTTAAATCTATAACTCAATCCAGTGATTGAGGTCTCTTTATGCAAGTTTTTCAACACTTAGTCCATTTTGCATTTTAAAACTGATAAACTTGAACCATTATGTTACAGATTTTGACTAAAACTGAAATCCTGAACTCCCCTAAAGAGCAAATCACTCTCAGAAACACAAAAGCAGTTGATCACCATTGGGAATTTTCAACTGGGACATTTTATGAACTTACACAAATATGCATTTTGATGCAACTTATCCAACATTTCCATCTATTTATGATTTGAGTAACAGAATTAAGTGTCCGAGTTCTTGATAAGTGATTTCCGAGTCTAAGCACATCCCTTTTATTTTCTTTGATTCTGGCTGCTCAAGCTACAATGAATTAATTGATTTTTATTAAATTGAATCTGGTTTAGGTTCCATTGCTACACACTTGCCCGTTAAAACACACAAAATATTTGCCAAAACTCATCTGGATGAACTGCATAAAATTTAATCTGTGTTAGTTCAATATAAACAAAATAAAATATTTGCTAAAACTACTCTGGATGATCATCTACACATTGTCTAACAGAGTTCTGGCAGATGTTTAATTATGGAAGTTTAATTTACAACAGAAGATTAGTTAACCAAAGATGTCTTATGAATTTATCTTGGACTTTGTGTAAACATGAATCTCATAATTCCAAGCTGCAGTAAGATTTTAATCAACAGTTTTGGTCCCTCTGGCTGGATAAATAATTAAAAGGTGGAATTTAGGTGTCAGATAGTGAACACTACTAGATCCTATCAGTTGCAAAAATAATTAAAATTCTGTAAAAGTGTGCTCTTTTAATGTCAGTGAAAGTGGAGATGGTTTGTATCTTGTGATGACCACTGTTGACACCCAAAACAATGTAAAGGGTTCAAAATGTGCAGGAGCAACCCATGCACTTTTTCAATATTGGCGTGGTGCACAAACGATGAACATATTTATGATCAAGTCCTATTTATTTCCATGAATGAACAACTTCTAGTTAGTGGTATCAACATTACAAGTAGATCAAATTCGCTGTGGAATGTTTGAAGAATATTTAATTGTTCTCTAATTATGGGGGTTAGCAAGTAGAAGTTAGAACAATATGATTGGTTTATGGTACTTATATGATGGATCTTTCTTTCTTTGCCGACCTGTGAAACTTAGCCATTTCATTATTCCGGGAATGAACTACTTCTAGTTGCTGGTATCAACATTAGTAGGTAGATTGAATTTGCTATGGGATGTTTGAAGAATATTTAATTGTTTTCTAACTATGGGGGTTAGCAAGTAGAACAGTGTGATTGGTCTATGGTACTAATATATTGGATCTTACTTTCTTCACCAATCTGTGAAACTTAGCCACTTCATTATTCCTTGATCTTTCTTCCAGGCAAACCTTGGCACTGAACATCAGTACACCATTTATTGCTCTGCTCCCTCCATTCTCTACTGCTGCTTATGGTCCTTCATGGTTTGGTCCTAATCCCACCTTTTCCAAAATTTGTGTCTTGTTTAGCATATATATTGCAGTGAGTTTTTTCTGCCAACCTTGCTTGGTTTGAAGTCTGGCAATGACTCATTCTTATAGACTATATTCTGCCATTCTAGGCACAGGATAAATTCCTCTTTCTGTCATATGGTTCCAAAGATGTTCCCTGAAAATAGTGTGAAAGGATTTTCTGAAATCAACAAAGCAAGCAAAGAAATCTTTGTTATCACAAGAGTCTTTTGCGTTAGCATATGATATGTATGAAATATTGACTTCTGATTTCCATGACACTTAACTCTTAGTCTGTTGTCATCTAACCATTTCTCCTATTTCCTCTTCGAAAATAACTATAAAAAGTTTAGTGTGCAAAGATAAATGATTATTGCATTGTAATTAGAGGGATCGCCTGCCTGCTTTGTATACAGTTACAATGGAGATTTTGAGCCCCTTGTTTGGGAAAGCCTTATTTGAGTGCAATTTTAGATGTCATCTGAGTATATGGAGTGAGTATAGTATCTGCAGTCTTAAGAATTTTAGCATGATAACTTTCACCATCTTTCTTGTTCCTAAATGAAAGTTTCTTTATCTTGATTTTGAATAACTGGATGACTTGTTTTTTCATATAAAAAAATTAGCAAAGAAGAAACTAAAGAAGTGAAAAAAAGAGCTTTATGATATGTTTATTTATAATTTTGGATCTTTTATATTCCATTAGAAAACATTTAATTATAGTTTTCCGAGATTGACAACAATTTCAATGATTTTTTAAAAAATGTACCTTCTCTATTTGGGATTGCATCTGTGATTCTTTAAGGAATGGGATAAATGACAAAAAGGAATTTGTTGTTTAACTTTTTTCTTACAGGTCAACTTTGACAAAAAAGATTTTAAACAACATTCTGCTTCAGAAAAGCTTGTGACATGTTTTCTATCGGTCATTGGTATTGCCCCATTATACTGCAGGAAATACTTCTAGACAAATTAGTAAAAGTACAATATTATGCTAGTTATAATATTGCATTGCTACCATATAATATCAGACAATTTTTAAGGTTATAAAATGCACAGCTTTGATGTGTGACATAAATATATTCAGTATTCATAAACTTTCAAGGATCAAATGTGAGAGGAGTTATATATGTTGGTGTATAAGTGTCAAAATCTGTCTCTTGCCAGATAAATTTTCATGACATCTTGATTACCACTTTATGTAGCAGGAAATTTGGCCAGTAGCAATGCTTTGTGGCCATACTGTATCTATTGCTGGTTTAGCAATATGCACACCAGGTAATGATCAGAAAGAGACTCACAGCTTGGTAGAAAAATGCTCAACCTCTGAAATCAGCGAAGCTTTGATCAGCGCATGTATTGATGGTGTCCTGTGTACATGGAGCAGCCTTTCTGGGCACTGTAGGCGTAGGCGGAAACTGCCTCCATGGGTTGGTGGTATATCTGTACTGTCTTGTCTTCCCAGTTCTCAGAGGTATGTGTGCATTGCTTGCACTTGTGTTAATTCAGGGCAAGCACAAACATGCCATGCCATTGAGGTTATTGCAGATAAAAATGTAGGAGCAAGCACCAAAAAAGCTACTCTTGATGGAGAAGGTATCTTGACCAAGGTGGCAAAATCTGCTATTGTGATTGTTGACTCATTGAATCTCAATATATTGAAGGTTATATATCATGGATTTTTGTCAATAGGGACAGTAAATTCAATGGCTATTGTCCCTGATATCGTGACAAAAAGAACTAAACAGGTCATGGTGTCTGATCTTTTTGGAAGGATACAATACTTTGAACTTAATGAGGAAAATATCACAGCTACTGAAGCAGCGAAGAATTCAGAAAAATGTGATCACACACATTTTTCATCCATAGATTTAACAAATGCCAATCTTGATGGAGCAAGGATTGTATCAATTGCACCAAATGGGAAGCTTGTACTCTTGATATATGAGAATCGATGGATAGTTAAATCCTCCAATGGAGGTGTTTTAATAGATGAGTTTTGTGTTGATAGCCTGCTTCTTAGGAAAGGTTCTTCAGGTCAACCTTTCTTGATAGGAGGTATGTTCCTAACTGAAGGTAACTACAAGTGTGATGAGTTAAAGATCTCAGAGACAGAATATAACATTGTAACCAATGTTGTCATTTGGAACAATCAAGGGGCAGCAGTTATATATGGCATTTTGCAGTTGGGGCATTCATCTTATGCCAGGGGTCTATTTCAGGTGCCCCCAATTTCTTCTGTTCTTGAAGGGGATTTATGTATTAAATTTGATCTGATGCAAGATTATCTCATCCGTATAGAATCTGTGAGGTCAGACTTTGGATTGTCTATATTTCGAGAAACACATGTTACTATTTGGGCGCCTTTACATGCTGCAAGTTGCGTCCAAAGCCAGGGGGATCTAGATGCACACTTAAAAGTAAGCACATGTAATATCCATTTAGATGAGTTTTGTTGCATGGCAGTTATGCTCGGGCAAGGTGGGTTTTGGGGTGATTGGTCAAAAACTTCTTACTCATCTTATGGTGACATAAGTCCAATATTCAATTGTAAAGAAATGATTGATTCTTTTGAAGGGAATCTACAGAAGGATGTGAAAGTGGGCTCTAGTGATCGTGAATATTCAGGTTGTTTAGGTAGGGAGATCAATTTCATTGATTCTTTCAGCGGAAATGAAACAAAATCAATAGAAAGGAGCAATATTATTACATCTTCCATGATTTTGTCTGGGAAATTCTCTGTTCCTTTGGCTTTAGTTTATGGGTTTTGTAGTGGTGAGATAAAACTAGTAAGGTTTGAATGTCTTTGTCCAAGTATTTCTATTGGACAGGATAAGTTACAAAATAAGCATGACCGCAGTGTGGCATTGCAATCTTTTAGAGGCCACACAGGCCCTATACTTTGCTTAGCCGCACATAAAATGCTTGTTACTACAACAGAGAGCAGTAGACACATATTAGTATCAGGAAGTACGGATTGTACCATACGTTTGTGGGATTTGGAGGGTGGCAGTTTGATTTCAATAATGCATCAGCATATTGCTCCCGTGCGCCAGATTTTGTTGCCAGTGCCTTGGACGGACCGTCCTTGGGCAGAATGTTTTCTTAGCGTTTCTGATGATGCATGTGTGTCCCTTTCATCCTTCGAAACATTAAATGTCGAAAGAATGTTTCCAGGACACCCTAGCTGTCCAAAGATGGTGGCTTGGGATTACGTGAGAGGATATATTGCTTGCTTATGTGTGCAGTATACTACTCATGGTGGTCATAATGACATTCTGTACATTTGGGATGTAAAATCAGGTGCTCGTGAACGAATTCTTAAGGGTGCTGCAGCGCATTCTATGTTTGACCATTTTTTAAGATGTATTCACATTAATTCTACTACAAGGAAAGTACTTGATGGATCGACATCTGCATCATCATTGATGTTTCATTCTAATGAAGAAGCGAATCTTGATCTTCATGGGACTATAAAGCCTGAGGAGGGGTTGGGTTCAGCTGGCTCCAAAAGTTTCAGCAGAGTAATTGGATCAACTGAACTGGTTGATCTGACTACTAAACAAAGTGAAGGGAATTTTGAGAAGCTTTCATCTAAAGTGGTACAGGTTCTTGGTCAAGGGGTGAAGGCGGCATCACCTGCATCTTCTTCTGGACATGCTAATGGTAGCAACTACTTAACTCAAGTTTCCTCACAGCAGATCCTTAATAACAAACAACAGCTTATCAAAGGAGCTTGTCCTTATCCTGGTGTAGCTGCTTTGCAATTTGATCTTTCCTCCTTGATGGCTTCTGATCTATTACAGCTACCGGTTTTTGAGAAACATGAAACAAAAAATAATCAGCCTCATTTATCAGTAGGATCTTCACACATATCCAGAATAGAAAGTCAAAATCAAAATACCAGTAACACATCATCTACGGATTCACAAGTTGTCATCAAAGATTCAGAGCATCATCCAAACTGTTGGGAAGAAAATCCATGGTTGGGAACAATCGAAGGCCATTTACTTCGCATGAGCTTGTCTTTTCTACATTTGTGGGGTGCTGATGATCATCTTGACAAACTACTCATAGAGGAAATGAATATTTCTAAACCTGAACATGTTGGTGTAGCTGCAGGATTGCCTGGCGATAGAGGTTCTCTAACATTATTCCTTCCTGGTTGGCGAGCTACATTTGAGGTAGTGCTCAGGACATGAACAGAGATTTAACTCACATTATCTGCTGATTTGAATCATTTTCTGATGCATGAAGTTGGTGGTTTGGCAGCTGTGGAAATCTTCTGCAGAGTTCTGTGCAATGAGGTCACTGACAATGGTGTCTCTTGCTCAACGCATTATCAAATTATCCAGACCCAGTTCTGCTGCTAGCAGGTAAATGTTGTATATCATCCCATTAGATAATGGAATTTTGTATACACACAGAATATGTGAAAATTACATGATTATGATTTAAAGGTCAGTTGAGTAAAAAGGGGCAACCAATATCAATTTTCTATAAAGGGTTGAGATTCATTTGTCATTTCAATCATTTTTCAATAATAGAGTGGTAGGCATTTCTACTCTTGTTAGGTCAATACAAAAAAAAATCTTTGATCCCATCATGATGATACTCGTACAACCTAGATGTCAGGAGTGCGAGTCTAAAGTATTTTTTTTATAATATGAAAGAGCTATAGGGGATCTCATGCTTGAAGCTAAAAGTGGCACTAAAGACAAAATGAACTAATTGTTTGCTAGAGAAAGACCTAAAAAACATGTCTAACATAAAAATTTTCTACAGCGAACTAGATAAAAGGCTGGAAAAAGTCCCGTGACAACAACATTAGGACAAACTCAATGCAAATTTGTAACACCGTAATTACCTGCCCCACCAAAAAGGAGCCGCCTCTAGGAACATAAGCTACCTATACTCCCTTGGACCAAGCCACATGATTTGCAACACCTAGAGTTGGCTGAGAGAAATTGATGCCATGGATAATTTTTGGCTTGTAGATATCCCGACACAAATCATCATCTAGACAAGAAAGTGTGTATGCACTAGAAACCTGTAGGGTACCCTTAGAGTGAATAACCAAGAGGTTTTTTACCACCATCTTGAGATCAACACAAAAGGACTGAACATTCCCGAGCTGATGAAAGACTACAAGAATCTCCTTGTTGAAGACCTTGTAGCTAGTTGATTAATATTGCCACAAGCCACCACCAAAGAGTCACCAATGTCCTCTTGTATTTGTCCAAGGGATAGAACTTTAGAGAGCAAGAAATGAGACTCATCCTTTCTTAAATTTTTCAAAAATTTCTCATAGATAGCTGCTTCGTTGCAATTAGACTTGTTGTACTCAATTTTGCATTCACAAAATTGGACAACCCTATGGAATTTTCCTATGAATTCGTAGGTGTTCCCTGTAAGTTTTGGTACTTCAAATAGTGCATTATGAAGGAAATTCATTATCCTTGAATAGTCCTAAATTTCACGTTTTTCTATGTATTCTTTTTGAAGGTTTCCATCAAGATAATCACCATATTGCTTGTTGAAATGAGTTTTTCTTCTTTGCTAGCAAACACTTGATTTTTGGTAACCTTCAAGTCTTTTCTTCGTTTTTCTTGGTTTTGTGTTTAGTTTTTAGTCTTGATTTTTTCCTAGAATTGTAGCATTTTGAATTCTACTCGTTTTGAGCTATCTTAGGAGTCAATCAGAGTTGTCTAGCTCAAGTTATTAAGGTTTTAAGTGTGCTGCAAGTGGGGTTTTTCTGCTTGATTGCATGTTTTTGTTAAAATTCTTCAAAAGTGGGGTTTTTTATTGCTAACTGCACAAAATAAAAATGTCATTTATATGTAAAGTGGGTTTAGAACCCCACTTTAAAATTTCACATCATTCTGAGAAGTTTTACTTATAGTTTTTAATGGTTTAAATATGTGATGGTGGACTTTTAAAGTCCTTTTGCATATTATATTATTATTACTATAAGTTACATATAAAGATTATGTTTTAAATGCAATTAGGTGGGGTTTCTATTTATCATGGCATGTCATCATAATACAATTCACTTTTAAAATGTAATGTCCCTAGTATTCGGGGTTCGTTTCTTTAAAGGAGAACCTGCAAAAGAGATGTTAGCAAGAACAATTTGGAAACAAATATATACATAACTAAAGGAATTAACTAGCTATCTACCCCGTTTATAACCCCTCCCAAAGAAAGTCTACCAGGTCGGTCTCATAACCTTAATAAGGACCCTTTTGATCCTTTGATTAAATCTTGCCGTCGTCCTCTGGAGCGCATCTTAGGGACTTCCTGAGCGAAGTCTACTAGGTCGGGATCATGACCTTAATAAGGATCTTCTATAGTCCTTTGGCCCAATCTTGCCATCGTCCATTGGAGCGCATCACTCAGGGCTTATAGGCTGACCATTATATGATCCATTCCTCTTCTTGGAAGAGACTTCCTCTATCCAAGGCTTAGTTACATATGCATATGTGGGTCATCAACATATATTGGCTTAGTAGGGACTTTATCCCCTTCAAATTCTCAATATTAAGATTGAGAGTTCTTTTAATAATCTTGAATAATAACTTAAGTAAATAAGAAAATTTACTTTGTTAATTTAGATTTGAAGTTTGTTAATTACATTACAATATCATTTATTAATTACCATTTATAAATCTGAAATAACTTATTCCTGTAAGTTGTAACTATGAATTTGTCATCTCTTTATATAATATTAATTCTTATTGATAAATCCGAATTTAATAATCTGGAATTACCATCTATAATGATTATTTTATAAATCTGAAATAATCATATATATATATATATATATATATATATATTCTAATACTTACAGTACATTCTTCTTATCTGTTTGTTAATGCTGATTGGCTGACTGATTCTGTCTATGAAAATCTGAATGAGCTGCAGACAATATATATTTTATTGGCTGCTAACTATGTCCAAGTCTCTTGTCTTGTTCAAAGTATTTCTGACTGAAGGCTATTTGTTTTTATAAGGGACCGAGTATTGTATTCACTGCTGATTGTATTCTTATTGCTGACTGTACTATTTTCTGATTGGTTCCCAGTCTTTACTACTGCTGGTGATTGTTTCCTATAGATCGATGCATTCCCTTCACCCTTTTCTTGACTTAAGTATCCGTGGGTGGGGATAAGGAGAGTAACGGTTCTCCTTAAGCGTTGTGACTTGGTAGTCGCAACTCTTAAGTTTAGTCATCACTCACGTTAATACCATATTTAGATTTTTAGTTATATTATATATCATTAATATTTGATGTTGTTGATGTTTTGTGTAGCTATGGTGAGGATCATAAGTGTTGACACAGGAGACCACTACACATTTTGTTTGATCATCCTCCCTAGTTAAGAGAGAGTGTTAATGTTTGTAGCTTCAGTCGTCTGATCATTAGAATACATATAATATATGTTGATTAATAGTAATATAATATATATGTTATATAATTATTAATCATATGAAATTTAATATTTAATATTAAATTATTAAATTATTCTTAATTAATAATTGATTGATGAAACATTATAAGATTGATTAAATTATAACTAATGGAAAGATGTATGTCCTTTCTTATAAATAATAATGAATAGACATGTCCCATGAAGGGACATGTCTCTCTTAGCCTCATTCCCAATATAAATGAAAGAGAGATTGTTGCATTTGGAAAACACATACAACATAGAGTGCTATTACATTTGCAGCTATCCTAAAACATAACATGGACCAGAGCCAGACTGCAAATGTAAGAGAGTAGTTTGTTGATGGTGAATGTGTGACTGTCTCAAAAAATACAGTCTCAGTACAGGGATCATATCTCACAAATCCACATTGGGTTTCTCTGAATTTTGGATATGTTGGGGAAAATCAAATTTGAAAGAATCTCACCGGAGTGATTGGAAAGGAAGTGTAGGATGAAAAAGTTATGACAGAATGTGTACGAGTCTATGTGAAATTCCTGAAAGCGTCTTTCATTAAAGAGATATATTAATTTGTTATGATCGTGGTCAAGCATTAACAAAGAAGCATGAATTCAAGGAAGGGTGCCTCTTTATAGAAAGAAAACATCAATTATAGAGTCTCACCTCTCTTGGAGAAATCAAGTCACTTCATAAGAAGACATGAGAATTGTTCAACGATATAAGAGTGGGAATTGTACATTGTGGGAGGGAGAATAATAACCAATGTTACATTTCCATTTGAACCATCCTTAGTGGAGAGTGAGAAAATGGTGATCATCCACTCTAGGCTTTGGCTCTGCATGAAGGTCGTTGACATGGTTAGCACGGACAACATTATGATCTCCTGCAGCGTGTCCGCCGCAAACAACTTCAAATTTTGATGAGAGTTGATATTCCTATATGGGCTCACCTTACAAAAGAAAATATTTGAAACTTAAGATAAGTATTTCATGTTTTATTAATGCACATGATTTATTGAGTTTCAAATTTATGCTATAATATTGGCTAGTAAAATCTTGTATGCTTCTATCTTTGGTATTTCCATATGAGGTAGTTTAGTTTATAAGCTATTTGTAATCTCTCTCTAACATACCTTCAGGACAGAAGCACAAGAAATTGTTTTCAGAGGGAGTCTGACTCTTTAGAGGTAACTTTGGATGAAGAGCTAAGAAGATTGATATCAGACTTTGAGGGAGTCTGACATTTCATCATAAGCAATCTTGGATGATCAACATATTGATATATGCTCAATGAGTTCTTTGTGAGAGAAGTTTGAGGTGAAATCCCTTGTTTTCACCCTCTGCGCTGAGGCATGGTGGATGTCATGTGTGTGACTCCATATTTTTAATGGGCTTGCCCCCTGTGCACATCATGAGGAAGTGACAACTTCCAAATGATTATCCTTTGTATTTGTAAGAGTTATTGAAAGGTGACGATCTTACAATAACTTGACCTTCTATTGTGATAGACATCGTATGATGGCTGAAACAGATCATGATAGATGATATCTTGCATGGTGAATTTGGTTCCTTAAATAGACCGTGGCCTTCTATTGTGATAGACATCTTATGAGGGCTGAAACCGATCATGATAGATGATATCTTGCATGGTGGATTGAGTTCCTTAAACAGACCACGACCTTCTATTGTGATAGACATCTTATGATGACTGAAATAGATCATGATAGATGATGTCTTGCATGGTGGATTGAGTTCCTTAAATAGGCCATGATCTTCTATTGTGATAGACATCTTGTGATGGCTGAAACAGATCATGATAGATGATAAATGCTCCTATGATAAGTATTATTGAGGGTACATGTGCACATTACCTACAGGACATTTTTGAGTTATGGTGAATATCACGAGACTTGATATTCTTGGTCAGACCATATCTCTGATATCATATTGAGGTGATATCTAATTTATACTTTCTGAGTTATGGTGAATATCACGAGACTTGATATTCTTGGTCAAACCATATCTCTGATATCATATTGAGGTGATATGTAAAATACTTTTTGAGTTATGGTGAATATCATGAGACTTGATATTCTTGGTCAAACCATATCTCTGATATTATATTGAGGTGATATCTAAAATATTTTTTGATTTATGGTGAATATCATGAGACTTGATATTCTTGGTCAGACCATATCTCTTGATATCACGATGAAGATCGTGATATCTTCTCTCTTAAAAGTAATGGATCTTTTGTGAATTGCATTTTGATGAATTTTATCTTCCCTAGCTAAGAGGTAGTGTTGATGTTTTGTGTAGCTATGGTGAGGGTCATAAGTGTTGACACGGGAGACCACTGCACATTTTGTTTGATCATCCTCCCTAGCTAAGAGAGAGTGTTAATGTTTGTAGCTTCAGTCGTCTGATCATTAGAATACATATAATATATGTTGATGAATAGCAATATAATTTGTATGTTATATTATTATTAATCATATGAAATTTAATATTTAATTAGTAAATTATTCTTAATTAATAATTGATTGATGAAACATTATAAGATTGATTAAATTATAACTAATGGAAAGATGCATGTCCTTTCTTATAAATAATAATGAATAGACATGTCCCATGAAGGGACATGTCTCTCTTAGCCTCATTCCCAAATGAAAGAGAGATTGTTGCATTTGGAAAACACATACAACATAGAGTGCTATTACATTTGTAGCTATCCTAAAACTTAACAGATGTTATAATTATTTAATGTATTTTATATTATATTATAATATAGTATAAAAATATATAAATAGTATTAAATATTTAATATATAATATTACATAATATAATATTAAATATTATATGATAATGTTAAATATGATAATATATAGATAATATTTATATTTATATTAAATATGTACCTGATATTATATATATTAAATCTATTTTTATATTTTGATTTTGATTTATCTTTCATGGCAAGGTTTTAATTGACTTTTCTTTATTTTTTACTTTTGTAATTTTGCCTTTTAGAGACTTCACAAGATGGGTGTGAAAACGATGAGGATATTGCCAACAAGGCTTCAAATAAGGGACATGACATAAAACCCCACTATCAATATATTTTGGACCCAAGTCATAAAGATGTGGTTTTTAAATGAAAATGCATGTGTGAAGTTGAGAGTCTTAAACATATGCAAAATGCTTTAAAAAGCACGTCATTATTTTTGGTGATCTTTTAATGAACTTGCATATATTAACACCAAAATCAAAAAAACATATGTAAATGGTCCCAAAAAGCACATCTCAAGTCATTGAGGGCAATTTTTTAATAAGTTAGCATATGTAAATGGCCTAAAAAAACACATCATTATGAACTTTAAACATAAAAGACTCAATGGTGGAAATTTTTAGACTAAATACACATGCGTTTGGTCCCAAAAAACCCGTCATTATTGACTTAAAGGCATGGTGGCGATTTTTGTATGCAATTGCATGAATTTTTGGTATGTAAAGCATGTCCAAAAACCCGTTTTTCCTTCTCCTATTGCTGTGTTTGATCCTAAAAGAGCTGGGTGGCGATTTTGTGAGCATTTGCATGCTCTCAAACACATGCATTTTACCAAAAACAGCCCATCTAGGGCATTTCTTGGCCAAAAATGGCTCAAGAGTGAAAATTCTTGCTCCCAACAGCTGCGTTTTGGATCAAGGAGAGCATCTAGAGTTAAAAACGGTGATTCCAGCTTGTTTCTCATCATTTACAAGTTGCATTTAACCCTCTAAACACCGTTTTTGGTTGTCATTGCATGTGGAAATCTCTTCAATCATTTTCAGGTTTGAATGGTTCAATCTTGTTGCTAGATTTGTGCATTTTATTTCTCTATTATCGAACACTTGTCAAGCAACTAATCTTGACTCAAATGGGCATTGATTTCAAGAGGATTGAGTCAAGAATCATGGTCTATATAACTCCATTCTTGTAATCTTTTTCTAAATCCAAAAATCTCTTGCATTTAATTCAGATTTTTCTCAAGCTTTGAAGAGACTTCTCTTATTTGTTTTGAAAAAGGAGGTAAGTTTTCTTGTGTTTTTTTAGGGCCTTTCATGTATATATTTTTGTTTTCGTATATGAATGCAAATCCTTCATTTCATTTCCAGATTTGCATGCTTTTTAGTTTTGATTTTGATCCTTCTAATTCTGTTTAAATTTCTCCAAGTTGCATGTGCAAGAAGTTCTTCATACTTGCATATGCATTCGGGATTAAAAACCCCGTTCTTGATATGAGATACTTCAAAAAAGAAAGGAAAAAGAGTTGTCTTTCTCAGCATGCAATGCATGCCAAAATCATGCTATCCATGCTTATATAAGAATGACTTGTAATGGGACATAAAAATCCCACTTATGAGTAAATGAATTAAGTTTCCCAATATGCAGAGCAATTTAAAAGTCCCACCTTCATGCTTTTTCCATGGCTTTTCATGAGTCGCAAACATTTTCAAAAACCCCACATCGCATATTGAATACTTATCCATGTATATATACACATTCCATACTCATTTTATCACTTGAAAGCTCGCTGCCTGCATATGCACTGCCCCCAGAAAAAACCTGTTTTTGGTTTTTTTCTCCATTTTAAAAAGCTGATTTTGCCTAAAATTCTTCACCCTTTGTGCTCAAAGGCATTCTACTCATATCCTATACGCATATTCTTCCAGATCTGCAAAGTTCTAGCTTGAAAGACCATGTTATGGCTTCTTCAAGTAACTACAGAATGACAACATGATCCAACCATACAAGGAAAAGGATGAGCGACGAAATGATTAGAGCATAGAATGCTTTCAAGACAGAGATGGAAAGAAACAAAGATGCCTTCCAAGTAATCACCAATCAAGGATGCAAATGCGGTTCCTATCCAAGATGTTTTCATCAAACCTGGACACGTCACTCACAGAGCATCCTATAGCAGCGTGAGGACCAATAAAGGATGATGTATTAGATGTCGTGTCTTGTCAGACACTAAGAATATTTTCATCATGTTGTTGTAATTTGTATTTGACAGATTACCAAAGCTGTTTCATGCAATCATGTTGCAAGTGCTTTAAGCCTTATAGCATTGAATAAGTCAAAAATAGTTTTTGAATTAGTCAAGGATAAACATTGAATAAGTCAAGGTGGTTAAGGGTTTCCCCTTTCCTCTCCACCTTTCTCTCTCCTCTTTTCCTATATAAAGGACTGAGACCTATTGTATTTTTTATCTTTTGGTTACGCAAGAAAATACTGCCAGTTTGTATATGTACTTTGAGACTTTGCGCTTGGATATAAATCCGATTGCTTTCAATAAAAGGGGCAACTTGCTTTCAAACTTTGTGTTGATTCAAGGTGTTATGTGACGACATTTTCTAGATATTGATTGTGAGTTTTGGGGTTTTGGTCAAGAGGGATTTGAATTCAATTGTGCAGACTTTGAGCTGCCTATTGCATTCAGAGCCAATTTGAACTTTTGAAGACTTTGTGCTGCAGGAGGACAAATTGTTATAGATAGAAGTGGCTGCAATAACTTAAAGCTGAAGACTTTGGGCTTCAGTGCTAAGTGTTTTTGTTAAGAAAGAGGATATTCGGTGAAAGACTTTGTGCTTTCTTGGCTATTTTATTTTCAGAATCATCTTTCGAAGTAAGTATAGGAGACTTTGTGTTCCTGTATTTATTTCAATTGATTATAAGTAAAATTGTTGTCTTAAGTGTTGTTTTTACGTCAACCCTTAAGCCACCGGTATTATCATAGCAATAGGAATTGTTTGTATCATATTTGAAAAACTCAGACTCGGCAATAACTCGACCGGCCCAAAATTTTTGAAAAACTCGGAATCGCCAAAAACTCGGTGAAAAAATCGGCAATAAATCGACGCTTTTATCGAACATTTGAAAATATATGATTTCTTAAAATATTCCTAAAATATTATTATAATTTATTATTATAAATATATGAAATTATTATGAATAAATTAAAAATAAAAATATAGATTTATAAACCTAAATATAGATTTACCATTTATAAAATGATAATAATAATATAATAAAATTAATAAATACATAAATTTATGAAACTTATATAGATTTATTAACATATCTAAATTTCTAATATATAGATTTATCATTTATGCACATTGAATATAGATTTAATAATAAATATTATAGATGAAAATTTTCAATATTAATAAACTATAACTAAAGATTTATGAATAAAATAGTGGGCCCGTAAAATGTTGTCATGCGAAGTAATGGGCTCAAGCTACGGTCGCAACTTTTGAATCTGTTACATGACATTCAGTCTAACCAAAATCTCGATGGGGCAACTAGTAGTAGTGGGCTCAAGCTACGGTCACAGTTTTCAGGGGCGCCTTCAAATCTCCTTCCATCACAGCTACAGAAAAAATGCACTGCAAAGAAGTTAACGAAAACCCTAAAAATGACTTTCATTTTATGCATTCGGCTAAACTCTTTTTACTGCCGATTTTCTAAGAAAAATATCACGTGATTCACCGATTTTTTCACCTAAAAACGCCTGCGATTTTTCCCTAATATCGGCGGCGATTTATTGTTCGATTATATCTTTTAGGTTTGTGAATCGCGATATCCGCAATTTTTTCGTGATTTTTTCAACCATGGTTTGTATATTCAGTTCAGTTTCCGTTGAAGCCACCTATGGTAAGAAGGGAGCCTCCCCTATTGTTGAGAGGAGAAGGAAATTTCACATACTGCTGTCTAAAGTTCAAATTTTGCCAAGTTGTAGTTTTAGTTACTTGCAAAATTTTTAGCCAAAAGTTTTTGGCGACTCTACTAGGGACATCGAACGCGTAAGGACGTGTATCTTATAAACTGACTTTGAGCAGTTGTAAAAGAATACATTGTAACTACTACCTGTAACCGAAGGGTTGATGAGAAGATTGATTAAGAAGACTTTGAGCTTCTAATTTGTTTTCTTGTCCCGGAGAAGCAATGGAGGACTTTGTGCCTTTATGGGCACTTTACTTGTTTAAAATTTTCTCAAATCTATTACACACTTTCAGCTGCAATCTTTTTTTGAAAAAAGAGGAAAAGGTTAAACGTTTGTTCTACAAGAGAGAACTAAACGAAGTTCCATCCAAGTTAGTATAGATTTATTTTGCAAAGGGTTACTTTCAGGTTGATCTAATTGTTCTACTGGGGACACGACAGGCATTCGAAAGCCTTATGCTTTCGTTTGAAGTATGCCTGTGTCCTATTCAATGTAATTATTCATCGTATTTTATTTCTTTTCAAGTTTTCTACCAAGGACATGTAAATGGCCCAAGGTCCTTGGGGAAATGCTTTTGGTCTGTTGAATTTGGCTCTACCTCTACATGCTTTTCCTGATGGCTCACAGAAGAATTTTCCAAAGTTCTTCGGTAATCGACAACAACATCTTGATGAACATATTGCTGCTTTTTACATTGCATGCGGTGTTCATGGTGTTGAACATAAGGACGTGTCTGTGAGACTATTCGTGGAAACTCTCCAAGGTGTGGTTGTTGACTGGTTTTATCATCTACCACCACAAACTATCACAATCTGGGCTACTCTCATAGCCAAGTTTGACGAAAGATTTAAGCCTCCTGAAGATGCTCACGCTCTGTTGGCTCAACTCGCCCAACTGAAGAACGCATCTAATGTACCTATGCGTGAATTTGTGGCTAATTTCATGTTACTAATTTTTACTACTGATTGCATCATAGTGAAAATTAAACATATCAAGTGAAAGAGGTACATATTTTATCAGATTCAGTGCATCAAAAGATTACAAGTACAAGTATTAAGTTCAAATGTTTCAGTTGTATTCAAAACATAAAAGATTACATCTTTTTATGCAATTGAAATAAAAGTTATCTGCTGAACATAAACCTCTCACACAGACCGTGAGAGTGATCTCAACTATTCCTATGAAAATGGAAATATGAAAGGTAATACAAATGCATAGGAAATAGTAAAGGGACCAGCCATTGCCTGGAGGTGTGTAGATCCTCTTGGTCCATCTTGCCATGCATCTGTTTGCTGTCCCAGTATCTCCATAGACTCCAAGACCTGAAAAGATGAAAAGAAGTGGGTTAGATCTTTAAAGATCTAAGCAATGTCTGATTCCTAATACTACGTGCAATGCACTAATACTATTGTCATACCCTTACCTACATAGGAACAATCAAGATCATCATCAAAGCAAAGAAGATTTTATCACTAATGTGTTTGTTTCTTGAGCAGGTCTGAATTCATCTATCACTGATATGTGGATATAAATGAGGCTCCCACAAGGATTTGATCCCAGCATATCAGCAATAGATGAATTCATTTACAGAGAGATATGCATAAGAAAGAGAGCCATGAGTCAGAGATACAGTTTTCAGATAGCGAAGAGAGTAAATTTTCAAGTAAAGTTTCCAAAGTCACTAATATCTGAAGGGTGCACATACTCAAAATCAAACATTTTCAGAACAATTTAGACCTGTTTCAAAAGTATCGTAACAGTAAAAGAAGTCTACAGAATAGAAAGGGACGTGAATTTGAATATAGTAGCAAAGGAAATGTTTAAGTTTCTTCATGTTATTCTAATACTACGTTTTGTTACAGTTTTTGAGCTATAATTGACGAAGGATATTGGCAAGGTATCATTAATATCTCCCGCCATATTCAAGGATAAGTAACAAAGATAATGCTACAAGAATAAAAACACCAATGTTGCAGATCAAAGCAAAGGTATGTTGTTATGTATATAGTTAACTACTATATCTTCATGTGCATCTATAGAACATGATTTTTTGCTGCTACAAAATTACATGCACAGGCAGTAAGAGCATTATAGCAGCTCACAGAATAATCTCAGAATCAAGATCATACATCTAATAGCAAACAACAGTATGCAGAGATCATTTTTTTTACAGCCATCATTAATGGGAGAGTCCAAGTAAGATGCACAGTGAGACTCAACAACAACACGTATAGAAGTCAAGGCATATATCCAAGTAATGATGTTGCAATAACTAATAACAACAAAGGAGCATCTCTGGTACAATTATTTATGCCAGTTATGGATTTGCTGTTGCAAATTTGACACAAAATCAGTAATCAAAGCATGATCAATCAGCAACAAGTACCATGAAAATCAATGCAATCAATATCATGAAGGACTAACTTTGATAGCAGAGTAAGATCACCAAGTTAATGAAAACACCGATTAGCCATTAAGAGAAGTAACAGTCATGATCATGAGATGTAAGCAAATCTGATAAGCTGCGAATGATAAGGAAAGTTGTCATAGGATAAGAGATACATGTAGCAAGGATCATCAAAAAACCACAATGTGCTTTCCAAACAATGACCTTTCACTGATTGCAATTCTAGGAAATGAACAAGCCAAATACAATGTTAAGTTATCAAGTGTTGCCAGTAGCTTCTAAAGGACCAAGTGCCAATCATCAATACAAAGCAGAGAATAGAACACAAAGAACGCATGGAAATCGGATCTGAAAGGACAAATACAGTAACAATGGCGGTGTTTAAGCAGAGAGAGTAATGTCTTCAATGGAGCGGCAGTGAGATTTCCAGAACATGTCAGATTTGTGCCATACCTATGATAAGAAACGAACACTGTGCAAAACTAATGAGACCATACTAAAAAAAACAAAATAAAGAGTCTATCTCTTCATTGCTCTCGAAATACATGGAAAAATCTGAAGCATAAAAAGAAGAAATGGTTTTATCACTTCCTTGAAGTAACAGAAAAACTGAAAATTAAACCATAAGTGAGTGTGGATTAGCAAAGAGCAGAGGGGAATGGAGGAAGATGCTCGACCTTACTTATCAACGAATTAGATCTCCATCGAACTTCACAAAATATCCTCAAAGAAACCCCAGCGAACCATGGCAGCCGCGTGTGTGGAGACGGCCAAAGCAAAGAAGAAGAACAAAATAAAATTGGTACATTGTCTGCGCAAAGGAATGCTCTCAGAGCTTCGTCGCTTTTCAAAGGAAGATGTTGCAAAACCTCAACCCTCATGGTGGTGCACCCAGGCAGAGCTCGCGCAAGCAAAAGGAGAAGTGAAAAAATGAATGCATTTTAGGGTTTCTTTCACCCTATATCGACAATGTAAAGGAGTGCATTTTTTTTTTGTTGCCTTCGTTATGTTGTTAAATGATATTTCTCTTATATCATTTGGTTTATATCGTTTGAAGTCCAAATGAAATGTAATATAAGTAAAGGAGAAATATCTTATTTTTAAACAATTTAATAAATATTAATAGTTAATTTAAAGTTTATTATTTTGACAAATATTATTAAATTAATAATTTTATTAAGTGATTTTTATTATCATTAAATAAATCTTATTAATATAATTAGTATTTATCAAAATAATGAACTGTAAATTAAGTATTAATTATTATTAAATCATTACAAATATTAAATATCTTATTATTCATTTATCTAATCAATATCTCTGATATTTAATTAAATAAATGAATTATAAAAAATTTAATAAAGTAAAAAAAAAAGATATTTATTTTTACTTTTAAAAGGTCAAACAAAGAGATATTTTGCAGAGTTATGACAAATTCTTAAGGTCAAAATACAATTGTTAAAGTCTGCAGGAAGTTATTACATTTTAGAGGCTCCTTATGGGCTGTTTGAGGGATAAGACTGCATTTATGGACGGTATTTATGGTAGTCTTTATGAGGAGTGACTTTGGGGACACGTATACATTTTTAAAGTCTTTTGAGGGTCTTTTGAGGGGTTCAAAAATGGCTTTTTTCCTTGCATCCGACCCAGAAGTTATTGCTTGCATTTGTGATGCAGCTGGATGAAAAATGTATAAGCTGAAGCTTCATTGTAAAGGAGTTTGTTTTCCTTTGGCTTATTGTTTTGTAACTCTTCTTCCAAGTTCTTAACAAAAGCAAAGAGATTTTGTAACCCATTTTCAGAGATATACAGGTTCATGACACCCTTTTTTATGTGATTTATAGCTTATACCTTCTTCACTTAGTCTGTTATTGTGTGCTTAGTGTTAGTGCAGATTTCTGTGATATCATTTATCTCCGAATCTGTATTGCATGTTGGTGCTTTTATGCAGTATTTTCTCATATTTTCTTTGCAGATTGTGAGTTGTGTTAAATCAGTTTTCCAAATTGTGAGAGATCCCTTTTCTCCTTTTAGAGGCTGTTATTATAAGCCTTCTTACAAATTGATTATGCAAAGATTATGAATTAGTGGGTTTGTGCAAAGAAGTTTATGTTGCCTTTATTATTGTGTCTGTTATATCTGTAGATCTCAGAACTTTGTTTTCTGGTGCATCACCCTTTAGGAGTTAGATTTATTTCTGTTCATCATTCTACCCCTTTCCTCCAGCAAAAGGTTTAGTTTTAAGTGGTTTCAGGTGAGTTATCAGTCAGGAAGCCGACCTTCATCCGGAGATTCATTCCAGCTATAGGTTACCCACAACCTTGGTTTGTTTCCATGTTCCTCAAAATTGATCAAGTACTCTTGGCAACTTGGTCACGGTGCAATTTTGAGAGATAACATTTCAACAAGTTGACACGAAAGATTTCAGCTGCTGCTCAGCCTTACAGCTGCAAATTTGAAGTGTTTCTTTGTTAATGCTTAGATTCCTGAAGTCAATTTTCTATTGAGAAGAGAAGCTCCCGCTACTCTTGCAGATGCACAGACATTGGCCATTGGAATTGAAGATGACCTTATTCTTGCTGGGCAGATAAGAATTGAAGCAAGTGGGTTTGACGAAAGTTGTCTTTCTTCCGATTCATTTTCTTCTATCGCAAGGACGAATCGTGCGATGCAGAGGTTAGCAAATGAGTTGCTCTCAAAAAGAAAATAGCTCAAGGTACGTTCTTTGTTCCTTACAAAGATGTACAAAGAAAGCCTCTTCTAAATGTTGCTCATAGTTCTGCTGCTGAGAATCAACTAAAGTTAGTTTCATCACCACAAAAACTTGCTATTGAGGCACCATTAGCGAAGGCAATAACAAAGCATCTTGAATCCGAGGACAGTGATCTTGCTATTCTCTTCCAGGAAAAGGAAGCAGACATAGTTGGCGACTCTTATTTCTGGTTCATGCAGTCTCAGAAAGCCATTGATGAAAATAAAAAAGATGCAACTCATTCTTCTGATGTTCAAGTGAATGAAGACAATCATGTCACGAGACATGAAAATATGGACATGCAAGAAAGTCTTAGTCAAGTTGAAAATAATGCATCATCATTCCAAGTCATGGATTTGAACGAGTGTTGCATGAAAGAGTTACTCCAGAACTTGATGAAGATCTTATCGTGAACATCATAGAGGAATTTTGTTCAAGTATTGAAGATAATTCTCTAATGTCTGAAATTTTTAACTAGCATGATGTAGAAGCAAGCAATGAGGTAACCCATTTTGATCAGCCTGACACGATGATGGTTGATGAACCAGTTAATCAAGGGAATATCCCATAAGGCATCTAGTTTGGTTGGAGGCCAACAGGAAGGCAGATATTCCACTTGTACTTGAGCATGAAGATACAATTGAGGAAGAGGCTAAATAGGCATTTGCAGCTCACCAGGAACAGTCTGGATCCAGGGACTCATCTTGGAGCAGCAGTACGTTTGTTTCATTTAAAGAAGGTGAATTTGTTCATCTCTTCCAAGGAGTGTTGCATCAAGCATTGGTATCATTGGTCCAGTTGTTCGTGTTTCATGGTTACAAAGTTGCTTATGAACATGCAAGGTATTGCAAGCTGCTGAAAAAAGGTAGCTATTTTGCTAAGCCAGTAAATGGTTTCATCTGAAAAGTTGCATTATCGACTAGTTTTAATTTGGTAGGTTTTCCGTGTTTTCAATAAGTGCGTTTGCACAAATTTGTTTTGTTTTAAATAGGTTTTGCCTAGTGTCAGTTGCGTCATTCTTTTTGTGTTTTTGATGCTCGACTTTGTAGCCCAATGGATACTAAGGTACTACGAGATTCTAGATTCTACATTCCTCGTTGTTTCTAAGAACAAACAAGCTACGTTCCCCAGTCAGAGCCAACTGTTGTCCTCAATTTTGCATTCACAAAATTGGACAACCCTACGGAATTTTCCTATGAATTCGTAGGTGTTCCCTATAAGTTTTGGTACTTAGAATAGTGCATTATGAAGGCAATTCATTATCCTTGAATAGCCCTAAATTTTACATTTTTCTATGTATTCTTTTTGAAGGTTTTCGTCAAGATAATCACCATATTGCTTGTTGAAATGAATTTTTCTTGTCTACCAGCAAGCAATTGATTTTTGGCAACCTTCAAGTCTTTTATACATTTTTCTTGGTTGTGTTTAGTTTTTAGTCTTGTTTTTGTCCTTGAATTGTAGCAGTTTGAATTCCGCTCGTTTTCAACTATCTTAGGCGTTAATCGGAGTTGTCTAGCTCAAGTTATTAAGGTTTTAAGCATATTGTAGGTGGGGTTTTTCTGCGTGATTGCATGTTTTTGTTAAAATCTGTCAAAAGTGGGTTTTTTATTGCTAATTGCACAAAATAAAAATGTCATTTACATGTAAAGTGGGTTCAGAACCCGCTTTAAAATTTCACATCATTCTAAGAAGTTTTACTTATAGTTTCTAATGGTTTAAATATGTGATGGTAGACTTTTAAAGTCCTTTTGCATATTATATTATTATTATTTTAAGTTACATATACATATTATGTTTTAAATGCAATTAGGTGGGGTTTCTATTTATTATTGCATGTCATCATAATGCAATTCACTTTTAAAACCCCACTATCAATATATTTTGGACCCAAGTCATAGAGATGGGGTTTTAAAATGCAAATGCATGTGTGAAGTTGAGTTTTAAACATATGCAAAATGCTTTGAAAAGCACATCATTATTTTTGGTGATCTTTTAATGAACTTGCATATATTAACACCAAAATAAAAAAACATATGTAAATGGTCCCAAAAGGCACGTCTTAAGTCATTGAGGGCAATTTTTTAATAAGTTAGCATATGTAAATGGCCTTAAAAAACACATCATTATGAACTTTAAACATAAAAGACTTAATGGTGGCGATTTTTAGACTAAATACACATGCGTTTGGTTCCAAAAAACCGTCATTATTGACTCAAAGGCATGGTGGCGATTTTTGTATGCAATTGCATGTATTTTTGATATGTAAAGCATGTCTAAAAACCCATTTTTCCTTCTCCTATTGCTGGGTTTGATTCAAGAAGTGCTGGGTGGCAATTTTGTGAGCATTTGCATGCTCTCAAACACATGCATTTTACCAAGAACAGCCCATCTAGGGCATTTCTTGGCCAAAAAATGGCTCAAGAGTAAAGATTCTTGCTCCCATTAGCTGCGTTTTGGATCAAGGAATCTAGGGTTGAAAATGGTGATTCCAACTTGTTTCTCATCATTTAGAAGTTGCATTTAACCCTCTAAACGCCTTTTTTGGTTGTCATTGCATGTGGAAATCTCTTCAATCATTTTTTCAGGTTTGAATGGTTCAATCTTGTTGCTAGATTTGTGCATTTTATTTCTGTATTATCGAACACTTGTCAAGCAACTAATCTTGACTCAAATGGGCATTCATTTCAATAGGATTGAGTCAAGAATCATGGTCTATATAACTCCATTCTTGTAATCTTTTTCTATATCCGAAAATCTCTTGGATTTAATTTAGATTTTGCTCAAGATTTGAAGAAGACTTCTCTTATTTGTTTTGCAAAAGGAGGTAAGTTTTCTTGTGTTTTTTTTGGGCCTTTCATGTATATATTTTTGTTTTTGTATATGAATGCAAATCCTTCATTTCATTTCCAGATTTGCATGCTTCTTAGTTTTGATTTTGATCCTTCTACTTCGTCTAAATTTCTCCAAGTTGCATATGCAAGAAGTTCTTCATACTTGCATATGCAGTCGGGATTAGAAGCCCCATTCTTGATATCATATGTTTCAAAAAAGAAAGGAAAAAGAGATGTCTTTCCCAGCATGCAATGTAGGCCAAAAACCCACCTTTTTCTTGCTATCCATGCTTATATAAGAATGACTTGTAATGGGACATAAAAATCCCACTTATGAGTAAATGAGTTAAGTTTCCCAATATTCAAAGCAAATAAAAAAGCCCACATTCATGCTTTTTCCATGGCTTTTCATGATTTGCAAACATTTCCAAAAATCCCACCTCGCATATTGAATACTTATCCATGTATATATACACCTTCCATACTCATTTTATCATTTCAAAGCTCGCTGCCCGCATATGCACTGCTCCCAAAAAAACATGTTTTTGATTTTTCTCTGCATTTTAAAGAACCAATTTTGCCTAAAAGTCTTCACCCTTTGTGCTCAAAGGCCTTCTACTCATATCCTATACGTATATTCTTCCAGATCTACAAAGTTTTAGCTTGAAAGACCATGTTATGGCTTCTTCAGGTAACTACAGAATGACAACATGATCCAACCATACAAGGAAAAGGATGAGCGACGAAATGATTAGAGCATAGAATGCTTTCAAGACAGAGATGGAAAGAAACAAAGATGCCTTCCAAGTAATCGCCAATCAAGGATGCAAATGTGGTTCCTATCAAAGGTGTTTTCATCAAACCTGGACACTTCACTCACAGAGAATCCTATAGCAACATGAGGACAAATAAATGATGATGTAGTAGATGTCGTGTGTTGTCAGGCACTTAGAATATTTTCATCATGATTTTGTAATTTGTATTTGACAGATTACATGTAATGTAGAAACAAGATGTAATTGCATATGATAGTATCACGTGCAAAGCTGTTTCATGTAATCATGTTTCGAGTGCTTTAAGCCTTGTAGCATTGAATAAGTCAAAAATAGTTTTTGAATTAGTCAAGGATAAGCATTGAATAAGTCAAGGTGGTTAAGGGTTTCCCCTTTCCTCTCCACCTTTCTCTCTCCTCTTTTCCTATATAAAGGAGTGAGACCTATTGTATTTTTCATCTTTTGGAAATGCAAGAAAATTCTGCCAGTTTGTATATGTACTCTGAGACTTTGTGTTTGGATGTAATCAGATTGCTTTTGATAAAAGGGGCTAACTTGCTTTCAAACTTTGTGTTGATTCAAGGTCTTATGTGACAACATTTTCTGGATATTGATTGTGATTTTTGAGGTTTTGGTCAAGAGGGATTTGAATTCAACTGTGCAGACTTTTAAAACAATGATTGATTTCAAAGAATTGTTATATGTTCAGAATGAGCGAAATGCTCATAAATAATACAGAGATATTTACAATAATAGCAAGTTTCTAAAAAGAAACTGCAACATAGATCGAAACTGATCTGATAATAGAATGTACATTAAAACTAAATTTAGCATATTCTATTACCCTCCCTTAATGTTCAATCTATTAACTACACCTATAGACCCCCTGAATTTAACAAATTTATCAGGACCAAAGGGCTTGGTGAAGATGTCTGCTGGCTGCTCCGAAGTAGGAACATACATCAACTGGATGGATCCGTCTTCAACCAGCTGTCGAATATAATGACAATGTGTTTCCACATGCTTGGTTCTTTCATGGAAG
>MU227581.1:1073602-1099609 GCA_018584345.1 Thuja plicata | reverse complement strand
AAATGCTCATAAATAATACAGAGATATTTACAATAATAGCAAGTTTCTAAAAAGAAACTGCAACATAGATCGAAACTGATCTGATAATAGAATGTACATTAAAACTAAATTTAGCATATTCTATTAACTTTGAGCTGCCTATTGCATTCTGTAATGACCCAAACCAGTATTTTCCCGAAATTCCACAAATATATCTCATGCAGATTTAAACAAATAAATGCGTGCAATAAACCAATGATTCAACAACAATAACCAGCAATATATTCCATGAAAACCCTTAGCAAATATTATTGCATTATACAACAACAATACAATAACAGTGGGATTTCTCATAATCCAAATCCGAACTACAATATGCAACAAAATATCAAATAACAAAAAGAACTTGGAAATGCAATGGTGAACTCTACTGTGAATCCACCCTCGAGATGAACTGGGTTTCTGTCCAATCCACTGAGAAAGCTTGAAGGTTTCCCTGCTCAGGTTTCAGAATTGAAAGCTGAAGCTTCTTGGATTCTCCAAGAGAAATAAATTCATAAACTAAGCATATCTCAAATGAGTCTCCATTCTTTCTGTTAAAGCAACAGCTGTGACTCTTTAGTTTCCCTTCTCTGTCTTTTCATATTCCCACTTTAAGTCACTTTAAATAAATATAACCGTTAAATCATAAAGTGGCATAATAATAAAGTATGGAATCTTCTGGCATTAACACGAAGGACCAAACGAACTCGGAAGATGATGTGTAATAGTTTGCCGAAAACCTCTCGGCGAGACGCTCCAAGTCCAATACTGAAATGCCAAGAAAACTAAACTCTGTCGACTTACTAAAAATAGTAAGTATCCAGAAACCCTGTGGAAACTGCTCTGATTAGCCTGAAACTGGAATTATCTAGGCCAAATATCACACTGATCCAAATAAAGCGCTGGTTAGCCCACCGGACCATGATGAAATGGCTAACGACGCAGCAAGAATAATGTGCCCGAAAAAGGGGACATTACACATTCAGAGCCAATTTGAACTTTTGAAGACTTTGTGCTGCAGGAGGACAAATTGTTATAGATAGAAGTGGCTGCAATAACTTAAAGCTGAAGACTTTGGGCTTCAGTGATAAGTGCTTTTGTTAAGAAAGAGGATATTCAGTGAAAGACTTGGTGCTTTCTTGGCTATTCTATTTTCAGAATCATCTTTCGAAGTAAGTACAGGAGACTTTGTGTTCCTGTATTTATTTCAATTTATTATAAGTAACTGCTGTCTTAAGTGTTGTTTTTACGTCAACCCTTAAGCCACCGGTATTATCATAGCAGTAGGAATTGTTTGTTTATTCAGTTCAGTTTCCGTTGATGCCGCCTATGGTAAGAAGGGAGCCTCCCCTATTGCTGAGAGGATAAAGAAATTTCACATATTGCTGTCTAAAGTTCCAATTTGGCAAGTTGTAGTCTTAGTTACTTGCAAATTTTTTAGCCAACAAGACTCATGCTTGTTTAAGCCATCTTTCCTCAAACTGCATTTCACTAGACTCATGACTTTGGGGCTTGAACAAACTCAAATCGTCGTGAGGTGCCTATTTGAAGCAACTCCTTGATAATGTGGGTCATTGGTCTTAGAGTATTTGCAAGCCTCAACATTGTAAGCCATGGGCCCCACTATGACCAACACTAACAAAAATAGGCCATCTAAAAGAACATATGATCAAGGAAATGTTGCTCTACTGTACTCCTCTAGGCACAATACGTGCCATCACTCTCATAGATAGAATGAAGCAGCTTCACACAACACATGTAATGAACCTGTATTATGATAATCTAATCAAAGATTTTCCACCTCCCACAAGATCAATAGAGAAATGATGAATAATCATTAAACAAGATACTTGGGAAATCTCACTGGCATATTGATACACTTAAAAAGAGGGGTTGTGTGATAAGGGTGTTTTGATCCTAAATTCACTGATCTCAAAATATCCCAAAAGAATAGAACAAGTGGAATACAAAGGTAAATCAAGCACCAAAAGGGTTTCTAGATGTGTCTAAGAGTCAACACTATTTTCAATGATAGCTGAGAAAGGGAATTGTTAAATCCCATCATTGATCATGAATTTTGCACCTTATTGCATCCATGAGAGCATTGAACAAGAATACTTAATGAAAAAATATACACATCGCAAGGGCTTCTTCCAAAATCCTTGATTCCTTCCAACTAGCTAAGGACTTTTTGGAAAGGGTCAAATAATCATTGATGAGTCTCTTTCAACATTAAGCTTTTTGCAACAAGCCTTCTTGGTTAATGGAAGATCTCCCAAGAATGTGTAATGTCCCCATTCCTAGAATGGAATTTAATGATAATAAGAATTACGACAAATAATTAAATAATATTAAAGATTCCCAAATTATAAATAGCCATATAATATTATATAATAATATATTATCATGATATTTTTCATATATGGTAACAATATATAATAATAATATTAATATAATATTGATATTATAATATATAATATTACTATCGATATTATAATATTTATATATATAAATTATAATCTTTATATATTAACATTGATATTATAATATTCTTAATATATATAATGATATGTAATATAATATTACTGTCGTCGACCACCAAAAGGGTCACGACGTTCTAAGTTCGCTCCCTTCATATGACATATATGAATGAGACGACGACATGAAAAAGGGGGAGATTGGGCGGCTTTACATATACTACTCAGCGAGGAGGAAAGGAGGAAAACGCTTTTTAAGGAGCTTGTTCGTGGATATTTTGTAAGTTGATTAAACTATTACAGAATCTAGTGGCTCGTTCGCACTGGGAGGATCTTATTCAATTCAATCGGCAATAAAAGAGTCTAATCCAGTCAACATATAAACAGAGAAGAATATGCTGTCAGTGCTGAAAAGAATGTGCGAACGAAACTATTGAGCCATTTCCAAGACATTGAAGCGATAGACAAACCAGATAAAGCAGTGGATAGAACAAACGTTTCTATCAGCAAACAAGTCAAGACATTGACTGATAAAACAAGGAAGTCTTACCATTGGTCCACATCTCCACGATATATGAACAACAACGACCCTTGAGGAGACAAATCGGGGTCACTGGGCATTTAGATCAACTTACTCGATCAGAGAGGGAGATTCAGGGCAGTCAACAGACACATCAACGTAGTCCTAAGTGGATTATTGGTTTATGTAGGCATTCAAACCAAATACGGGAAAACCCATCTTTGAGTGTAATCAGATGCTATATTTTTGAGTCATTATTGGAAGTTCTCAATACATCAATTAGAGAGGAAGAACAAAGAGTTTCTTTTAATTCACATTTCTTCTATAGGATCACTTGAGGGAAACAACAAGATCCTTGCTTGAACAGGTTAGCATTAGTATTCAAGACCAAAGTAATGTCATCTTTAAATCATTAATATTGTCCATATGTACATCACAAGCCCTGTGCGAGAATATAATTTCAGAACCTATAAATAAATCACTCGTTGACATCATAAATACATTCGGGCAACCTCATTACTCGATTTCCTTACACCTCACATAACCAAGATATTTTCCCTCTAAGCAGTCCAAATAATAAATTCATTATAACATTAAGTATTAAAAGACAAGGCAAACTTAAATAATTTCACAGTGGGCGCTACAAATCCAAACTCTAATTGGAAGATTTAAGCAAATTGAGTAGGGTCCTATTAAGGGTCATTATAGTGGTACCAGAGCATAATCCTGCCATCCTGTGGAAGACAAGTTTATGATAACATATAACCGAAAGAAAGGCAAGAAAGCTATGTCCGAACAATTGACAAACGAACTAAGGAGTATTATGGATCAAGCTAATCAAACTAATCAAACACTACAAAATATGGGGAACTCAATCAATAGCCTCAAGGGTAACCGCACCCAAGGGAAGGATGCAAGCACCCACTATTCTGAAAATAACGAGTCATTTTCATCCAGAGTACCCACCCTTCTTACCTAGGAAAGAATTGCCAAGGGAAGAAGAGGGAATAGATCAACCCATCAATCGGGCCGTGGAAAATGCTAGAGCTTATGCTAATCTTGAACCCGAAATTAAGGAACTCATAACATTTGGAGAATTTTGTGAGAGTCAAAAAAATGATGCCCCTTGGAGGATAGGAAGATATCCAAACAAGGAACTCAAACATAAAGTAAATAAAATAGTACTCCCAAACTTTGATGGATATGGGAAATTACAGCCCATGCCTGGTTGCAAAAATTAAACACCTACTTCACCCTTAGCCCGATGACGGAAGAAGACACATTACAATTTTCCATACTCCACCTAGAAGGGTCGGCACACAAATGGTGGCACCATGGACTTATTTCCTTAGGCCACCAAAATATAGCATCCTACCAGGAATTTTCTAAAAAACCCATTAACAGATTTGATCAAAAAGATCCGGAATGGTACTTCCAAGAACTAACTCATCTCAAGCAAACAGGAACCATTGAAGAATTTGCAAACCAATTTCAAAACCTATCCGTTATGGTCCCCGACCTATCCCAAAGGAGGCTTGTCTACATGTTCATTGAGGGACTTAAAGATCACATCAAAGCCATGGTAAAACCTTTCGAGCCACAAACCTTGGAAGAAGCTATCAAGAAAGCAAGGAAGACAAAACCTAATACTCCTAAAGACAAACCCAAAGGCTTCACATACAAAAACTCTCATAGGAATGAAGGGCCCCGGAAGGACAACCAAGGAAAGCCCCTTTTTACTTTTGCAAAGAACAATGGAGTAGGGGGCACCAATGCCAAGATAAGGAAGCCCTCAAACAAAAAGATGACAAATTGAAGAAAGGCATATGTTTTAGATACAAAGAACCTTGGCAACCAGGATAGAAGTGTGAAAAGAAGAGTCAACTCCATATAATTGAAGCAACATTTAAAGCAGAAATGGAAGGAACTCCACATAAGAAAGCAAAATATGATCAAAGGAGTCTCAACAACATCCAATCAAAGAATGAAGGAATAGGAAGCCACTGGAGCTTCAAGGAGGTTCAACTTGAACCGTGACATCAATCTAGAAGTTTATTTTTAATTGATAATATAGCAATAATAAATAATATATTTATGTACTCAATTTTTATGATTATAGACATTTAAGATATAATTTAAATGAGGAGAAAGGGTGGCAATCAAGGGAGAATAGAGAAAGGCACCCTATTGCGGTAGCAGTAAGGAAGAACCATTATAAGGGCACTCTACTGCACTGTAATTCAGGGAGAACCGCTAAGGGCACCCTATTGCTAGCACCCTCCCAAGGCTGCAATTAAGGGACAATCGCTAGGGCACCCTCTTGCAGTAGCATGTTAAGAGAGAACTGCTACAAGGGCATCCTTCTACTCTGTGATTAAGGGAGAACCGCTAGGGCACCCTATTGCAGTAGAAACCAAGGCTGCAATTAAGGGAGAATGGTGAAGGGCACCCCATTACAGTGACAGTTAATGGAGACCTGCTGTAAGGGCACCCTACTGCACAGTGATTGAGGGAGAACTGCTAAGGGCACCCTCTTGCAGAAGTAGTTGAGGGAGAACCGCCAAGGGCACCCTATTGCAGTAGTAGTGAAGGGAGAACCGCTAGTAGGGCACCCTATTACATTGCAATTATGGAAGAACTGCTAGGACACCCTGCTACAACCCAGAGATTACATCTTTGAAGGCCTAGGATAGAAAGATCTATCTTCTAGGAAGGATGGATATGCCAAATATGGAATATTCATAAGGCCTTAAGGTGAGAAGAGTTTTGAAGAGATGGCATCATAGCGGGGGGAGGACTGCTCTAAATCGATTATGAGATAACTAGAGCCCTAGAAAGTCCTCCCACAGGAGCTAAGAACCTGATCATGAACTCTCCCATAAGGATCGGGAAGAGATAAGTGTCTCCTAAGGACTATAAAAATGGATGTGTCCTATAAGGATATCCAAAGGTCTGGGAAGAGATAAAATCTCTCTCAGGATTTATAAGGATTACTCGTCAGGATTCATCATCAGATAAGGAAATGCATAGCCAGGAGCATAAAACTGCCATTGTAATTCACGATAAGTACTATCCGTTGAAATAATCTTAAATTTCTAAGTTGGATTTTGCAATGGAATATCCTCATATTTGATAAGCTTGTGTTTGAAAATATATGATTGTTCTAATCTTAAGTTGAAATTGTGTTTCAGGACCAAAAGACATGCATCTATCAAATCATATGAAGACATCATCTAATTGCTTGAGGACAAGCAATTTTGGGAAGGGCAGATTGTAATGTCCCCATTCCAAGAATGGAATTTAATGATAATAAGAATTACGACAAATAATTAAATAATATTAAAGATTCCCAAATAATAAATAGCCATATAATATTATATAATATTATATAATAATATATTATCATAATATTTTTCATATATGGTAACAATATATAATATAATATTTATATAATATTGATATTATAATATATAATATTGATATTACAATATATAATATTGATATTGATAGTATAATATTCATATATATAAATTATAATCTTTATATATTAACATTTTATTAATATTGATATTATAATATTCTTAATATATATATAATGATATGTAACATAATATTACTGTCGTCGACCACCAAAAGGGTCGCGACCTTCTAAGGTCACTCCCCTTCTAATGGCACATATGAATGAGACGATGACATGAAAAAGGGGGGGAGACTGGGCGGCTTTACATATACTACTCAGCGAGGAGGAAAGGAGGAAAATGCTTTTTAAGGAGCTTGTTCGTGGATATTTTGTAAGTTGAATAAACTATTACAGAGTCTAGTGGCTCGTCCGCACTGGGAGGATCTTATTCAATTCAATCGGCAGTAAAAGAGTCTAATCCAGTCAGCATATAAACAGAGAAGAATATGCTGTCAGCGCTGAAAAGAATGTGCAAACGAAACTATTGAGCCATTTCCAAGACATTGAAGCGATAGACAAACCAGATAAAGCAGCGGATAGAACAAACGTTTCTATCAGCAAACAAGTCAAGACATTGACCTATAAAACAAGGAAGTCTTACCATCGGTCCACATCTCCACGATATATGAACAGCGACGACCCTTGAGGAGACAAACCGGGGTCACTGGGCATTCAGATCAGCTTACTCGGTTAGAGAGGGAGATTCAGGGCAGTCTACAGACACATCAGCGTAGTCCTAAGTGGATTATTGGTTTATGTAGGCATTCAAACCAAATACGGGAACAAACGCTATATTTCTGAGTCATTATTGGAAGTTCTCAAGACATCAATTAGAGAGGAAGAACAAAGAGTCTCTTGTAATTCACATTTCTTCTATAGGATCACTTGAGGGAAACAACAAGATCCTTGCTTGAACAGGTCAGCATTAGTATTCAAGACCAAAGTAATGTCATCTTTAAATCATTAATATTGTCCATATGTACATCACAAGCCCTGTGCGAGAATATAATTTCAGAACCTATAAATAAATCACTCGTTGACATCATAAATACATTCGGGCAACCTCATTACTCGATTTCCTTACACCTCACATAACCAAGATATTTTCCCTCTAAGCAGTCCAAATAATAAATTCATTATAACATTAAGTATTAAAAGACAAGGCAAACTTAAATAATTTCACAGTGGGCGCTACAAATCCAAACTCTAATTGGAAGATTTAAGCAAATTGAGTAGGGTCCTATTAAGGGTCATTACAATATGCCAACCACTCAGCATCATTATTGGGTCAGTTTCCCAAGAAAAAGGTACAAACCTTCACCCAACTGCCTTGGTCATCAGATAAACCACATCTGCAATTAAAGACCCCACATTACTTTTAGTAGCACTATTGAAGTCAAGTTTATGAAAACCAAGAGAGGCCTTCACATGACCATTTTATGAACATCATGTTTATCAATTAGTGCTTTAATGGTGGCAAGAGAGGAATGTTCAAGACTTTTAGAAGAGAGCTCACATTGGGAAAGATTGCCTTCATGCTTTGCCACTATTGAGTATAAGCTATTGTAGAGTATTCAATTGTCAGCCAATATTTCTCCAAAGAACAAGATTAGTGTCTTAAGATCTTGCTGTTACTTTCTGATAAAACACCCCCAAAAGAAGAAACCAAAGGATCTACTAAATATGGTAGAGATTCTTAGCACCTTTAGATCAACAACAGATATGCTTGTGAATAGAATCAAGAAACACTTAGTCCACTCCTAATATCTAGGACAGTGTAATGTCCCCCCTCAATTGAAGTAAAAAACTGCAATAATCACTTTGCTAAGTCTGTTTAGTTGTGCGTCTCCCTTAGTTGATTTTATGAAATAAAAGGAGACGTGTGGGTGGGGCTGGATTCACTTAAGTCACTTAAGTGACTCTTACTTTTCAGTTATGAGTAGGGCTGTGGGGTTTTTCCTTATCCTTAGACGATTTAATTCAATAAAGGCAAATGGAATCTTCTATTTAATGTAGCGGGCTAATTTTCAAATAAATCACCTAAAATCTAGGCTTTCATGGTTGTTCGAGCTTTTTGGGGGGCCGAGTCTTTATAAGGAAGCGATGTTAAGTTTGCTGGGTATCTTTTATATCCTTGATTTATATATATTTCTTCTGCAGCAAGATTCGCAGATATAGTAGGACGAAACCCTTGGTATTCAAGAGCTTGGACGCCCAACCAAGTTATGTCTGTGAAGAATGGAGTACCACAGGCGCTGGAATAGACACAACTGTGTGGATTATTGTTCTAAGAGGAACCACAGGTCTGAAAAATTAGCCGAGTCATAAGGGAAAGGTATTGCAGGTGTAGGAGAAGTCTTTAGCTACAGGTGGGGAAGTCTTCATTATCGATTCCTCTGTAGGTAGCCGTTTGGGCTATGTTAACACAGATTTCTCAGCCACGTATTGTAAGAGGCATCTGAACTGTAATAGTTGACTTAAGTATTTCCTTATCATTGCTCTCTTTTAGCAGTATTAATCAGTTCTTAGATAGTCTTATTCTATTTGTTTTCCGTAAGAAATTTGAATGAACGAGTTAATTGCAATAAAGATCAACTGAGCAATTAGATAGGCTCTTTGGTTACCAAAAGACTTCAAATTTGATTTAAGTTAGCATGCAATTATTTGTCTTTGGATTTGAATCTATTAGCAAGGATATTACAGTGGTATCAGAACCACAAACCGTGCCTGCCTATGGGGCTATGCACTACAGAGGGTTTGAATCACACAGATATAATTCGTGCCTTTTTGTATTTTTTGTTGCATGTTAGTGTAACAGGGTTCTATGCACTACAGAGGGTTTGAATCACATAGATATAGTACAAGGAGTAGGCCTGGGCAATGTGAAGAAACAAGAATTAATTCTTCAGAAGCAGAAATGGAAGAAAGAAGAGATGACAATCCACAAAGGGAACCGAATAATCAACTGAATGATTTCCTAACGATTTTTGCCCAACAACAGCAACAACAACAACTACAGATGCAACATCAACAACAAATGATGCAACAATTCTACAATCGCATGGTCACTGCTATGGGGCAAATGAGAGTTGGTCATTCAAGATTGGGAAGGTCCAACAGTCATCACAACAGAAGTGATGCCTAGCACAGAAATCAAGATAGAGCAACTTCTAACGTTGTGAGAACAACGGATACCAGGTTTGGTCGACCACTATGTCCCACCTTTCTGCGTCGTCAGATCGAAAGGGAGCCAATACTTGAGGTAGAGGAAGAAACTCACATCACAAAATATATTATTGCAGCTCGACGAATACATGCAATTACCTGCTGATGTAAGACAACTAATAAATTTAAATCAGTTCATGAATCAGCGGAAAGACAAGGCAAGAAATCGTCTAGAAAGGCAAGACAGGAGGCCTAGAGGTCCAGTTAGGCAAGGTACTCAACATGTGGAGTACAAAGATGCTTTGAACAAAATAACAATACCAATCTTCAATGGAATCGAGGGCATATCAGCAAGGTCACGGGTTTATAAGTTGGATACCTTTTTGGCACTTAAATCCATGGAAGAGGACAAGAGGATTCAGTTTGCTACCATGCACCTGGAAGTAGTAGCATACAATTGGTGGCATCATGGATTAGTTGCCCAGGATCATGCCATGATTCACTCATATGAAGATTTTGTTAAAAGGCTGGTCACTTGCTTTGATAGAAAAGATATAGAAATCTATTACAGGGAATTGGCCCAACAGGATAGATTGGACAGTTGGAAACTTATGTCAATGAGTTTCAGAAAATTTCTGTGATGGTTCTTGATATGCCACAGAAAAGAGTTGTCATGCTCTTTTGGAAGGTTTAAGTGACAAGTTGAAGGGATTGGTTAAGTCTCACAAGTCTAATTCACTGGATGATGCTATTGGGTTAGCTTATGATTTGGATGTCACACCCTCTTCCCAGTCACTGAAGAAAGATTTCAGCTCGTGGAAAACCAATAAGAAAAATTTTAATCACCAGAGAAATATCACCTTCAATCAGCGAAAGACCCTACCTACACAAGCTGAATAGGTATCCAGAAATGAACTAAGAAGGAAAAAAATGTACTTCTCTTGTAAGGAGCCGTGGGTGCTAGGTCATAGCTCCATGGAAAAAGGAAAGCTTCATTTGATTGAGGTTCATCTAGGAGAGGAGGATCAGGATGAGCATGAGGACAACCTTGAGGAGGATGGGAGCAGGAAATTCAACCCCAACAGGTAGAGTTGGAGGATACTACAATTAGAGAGACTCCGCACATTGCTACTTTATCTGGAATACCTTGTGGTCAACTTTTCTAATTGAAGGGTGTTCTGAAGGGCCAACAAATGGTATGTTTGGTAGATAGTGGTGCTACCCATAATTTCATTGATGAGGGTCTAGTCAATAGACGAGGAGTTCAGGCAGAAGAGTTTCCTGGATTTAATGTCATTGTTGTAGATGGTTTTCCCCTGAGTTGTAACTGTGTTATACCACATCTAAAAATTCAAATGGGGGATTACACATTGACATATGATTTCTATGTTCTTGGTCTCAGCAATGTTGATGCCATTCTGGGTCTTCAATTGCTCGAGTGATTAGAAAGATATGTTTAGGGACTTCAAAGAGATGCAGCTGGAGTTTATGGTTGAGGGTAAGAAAACAATACTGAAGGCTATGGCAGACGGTGGTCCAAGGGTAGTTTCAGCTAGAAGAATGGAAGCTTTCTTCAAACATAATGATGTGGAATGGGCAGCCCATTGCTTTGTTTCCATTAAATCGACCACAGATAATGAACCCTCTTACCATGTTGATATCCAATCTATGTTCGATAAACATGGTGCAGTGTTTGGGGATATTCTCTCTGGGCGTCCACCTGATAGAGGGTTTGAACATGTGATTGAGTTAGAAGAAGGTTCAAAACTGGTTAGCACAACAACTTTCAAGCATCCTTGTCATTTCAAAGAGGAAATTGAAAAAAACAATCAAAGAATTGCTGAAAATGGGATACATACGTGCAAGTTCCAGCCCTTTTCCTTCTTCTGTAGTGCTGGTCAAGAACAAAGATGGCACATTACGAATGTCTATTGATTACAAAGCATTGAATAAAATGACTATATAGAATAGATATGCCATACCCACAATAGATGAACTTTTGGATGAGTTGCATAGTTCATTTTTATTTTCTAAGATTGATTTACGGTCTGGTTATCATCAAATAAGTGTAAGGGAAGAAGACATTCAAAAAACAACATTCCGTTGGCACTATGGACACTTTGAATTCCTTGTTATGCCCTTGGGACTTAAAAATGCACCAACAACTTTTCAATCTTGCATGAACCATATCTTTCGTGAACAGTTGAGGAAGTTTGTCTTAGTATTCTTTGATGATATACTAATTTACAGTAGAACTTGGGATGAACATTTGTAGCACTTAGATATTGTTCTAAGTATCATGGAGAAGCAGTCTTTGTTTGCAAAAGTTTCAAAGTGTGAATTCAGAATGTCTGAGATTCTGTACTTGGGACATGTGATCGGAATTGAAGGGGTAAAGGTTCATCAGGAGAAAATATAGGCAATCATGGATTGGCCTCCCCTCAAGAACATATCTGATTTTAGAGGCTTCTTGGGTTTATGCTGCTATTACCGAAGGTTTGTGTGAGGTTTTTCCTAGTTAGCTTCTCCATTGACCAATCTTACTAAGAAAGGGGCTTTCCAGTGGTCTCCAGAGGGACAGGATACATTTGTCAAACTCAAGGATGTCATAAGCACATGTCCAGTATTAGCACTCCTTGATTTCACAAAGCCTTTTATTGTAGAGTGTGATACTTCTGGATAGCGGATTGGACTAGTGTTAATGCAGGATAGGCATCCCATTGTATTCGAGAGCAGGAACCTCAGAGATCCAGAAAAGTTGTATTCCACGTATGATAAAGAGATGTTGGCTATAATGCATTCTTTAGCCAAATTCAGACAATATTTGGTAGGTACACAATTTACTGTCAGAGTTGATCACAATAGTCTGAAGTATTTCTTGGAACAAAAGGATCTCAAACAACGTCAACAAAAGTGGGTTAGCAAAATCCAAGCATTTGACTTTGATGTAGAATATATCAAAGGGAAAAAGAACGTAGTTGCTGACGCTCTTTCTAGGAGACCTATTCTTTGCTCACTTACGGAGATTTCAGCTATTTGGAAATCTCAATTGTTATCCGAGTACACTAAGAATTCCTATGCTTGTAATTTAGTGGGTGAAAGAGTACAAGATGAAAGATATTCAGTGATAGAGGATGTAATATACTACAAAAACAGAATCTACCTTGTACCCGAGTCTAAGTTGAAGCACAAAGGGATTGCAGGAGCCACTTAGAGGGTGGCTTAAGGCATTTGATCCGCCTTTTCTGCAAGGGGCCATCAAGAAGGCTAGGAGCATGGAGCTTTTAGCTTCTAAGAGGCCAACACAACCTAAACCCACCTCTTTACCTGCAGATGAGGTACACCCACAAGTTGCTGATGAAAAAAAGAAATTAGCTGTGAAACGTGATGAGGCAACTTGTGAGGATTTGAGGAGACAACTTTGCTATTGATGCAAAGAGCCTTTTGATAGAGATCACACTTGCCCCTTGAGGCATAAGGGTAAGACAAACCGTTCTATGTGAGTGTACTATGATGAGGTTGAAGCTGAAACATCACATCAACTTGCTGATTCAAATGTTGATGAGGCCTGAAGAGTCACTATGGAGTTTGGTCCAAATGCTAGACTATCACCCGTAGTGTTGTCCACTACTGTACCACTTCCCTCCGCTTTCAGGATGAGAGGATTGGTGTGGTGCAGTGCACACCCATGACTGTCACTGATTGACTGTCATTTTGCAAGATTTGAGTTTGTAATAAATGGATTGATCTTAGAGGATCATCGTATTTTGGTTATGGATCCATGTGTGTGGTCAAGAATCTATTAGGCAATCTTATGAGCCTAGAGATGCCTTAGTCCATTTGGATCACCTAGTTAGGCTTAAGTTGCTTTAAGCATGATTTTATGTTTTTAGGAGTCCTTAGTGTTAAATTCTTTGGATCCATGTCATTTTGGTCATATTATGTCAAGTTGATAGGTTTGGATTCAATCCAAAAGTCTTTGAGTGCAAAAAGACAAGATTTTGCCAAATGTTGAAAAGTTGTCAAAATGTTGCTCATGCAACTTCCAAAAGTTGCTGGAGAGTTGCAAGATGGAAGCCCAACAGTCATAGGGCGTTTTGGATTGATCTGACTTCACATATGAAGTGTTTTTAAGTGCTTACTTCGAACCTAGATGGTTAGAAGTTCTGTATTGAAGTTTTGATGCATTTGGAATAGAAGATGAAGAGTTTTTCTGAACATTTCTGAGTTGTACGGCCGTGTCTGGTGTGATCTCTGAAAACTAAGTTGATGTTTTGAAGGCCCTCTGTGTTAGCATAACTTTCCAATTGGTTTGAAGTCATTTAGTTTTGGTTTGAGGTGTTTTTGATTCAGTTTTCCAAAAACAGTCCAGAAATAGGTTTGCTAGAAACACATTTCACTAATGGAGTCCTAACTTGCATTTTGTCTGGTGGAATTCCCTAAGATACTGGAAAATGCAAGTTAGGATGGTATATTTAAGGATTCTAAAAGCTCAGAAGATGGCTCGAAGGGTAAAGTCCTCATGCATCAAGCCCTAGGCTGAATATCTCAATGTATTCAGCCTAGAACGTAGAAGAATGAAGTGTTATGTTAATGAGAGAGTTTAGTTGAGTGAACTAAGAGTGGATTTGAGTTGTGGGGAGTTATTTGAAGAGATCTGAAGCACTGTTTCAATCCCATGCACCCAATTTCTAGTACTTGCTTTGATATCCAAGCCTAATTTGGCAAATTAGGTCTGCGAACTTGGTGAGTGTTAGGTGTTGCTGGAGTGGAGTTGGAGTCTAGGGCTTTGGGGTTTGACATAACTTCCAAAAGGGTATCTAGATATATCCTTAGTTTCCCAAAAGGTGATCGGGAGGAAAAGTTAAGTCCAAAAAACCACTTGGATAGACCTATAAGGAATTCTAGGATAGTCCTACATAGGTACTGTACGACAGTTGGAGGACCAAACGAAAGGGTGATTCTTGGTCCTTATGACATAAGGAACGTGTCCCAATAGTTAGTTGGGGTTGGTGAAGTCACTGGTGAAGACTTCTAGTTTGTGGCTTAAAATAGGGCTAGTGTCCCTAAAGCTCAAAATTGCAAGATCTTGAATTGAATGGTATTCAATTGGGAAGGGTCAGTAAGTAATTCTACCACCTTGCATAGGTAGAAGACATTGTATAAAGAAGGATCTAGGATCCAAGGAAAGCATAAGTTGAGTTGGGTGTCTCAAGGAAGAGAAAGGACCAAGTCCACACTTCTTGCTGTCACCTCTGCATTAGGTGGTATCAGAGTGTAGACAAGCTCTTGGGAACAAGAATGCCAGAGAAAGTTGATGATACTGATGGAGAGATCCCTTTGAGGGTCACCAACATGGAGCTAGCCAAGATTGTGAGGGAGCAGGCAGCTAAGAACAAGAAGATGAAAGCAGAAATAGAGAAATTGAAGAGTTCTCAGACAAGCAGAACTACTGGTGATGATTCAGAATCAGACCAAGAAGAAGAAGACGAGGAAACTGAAATAGAGAGGACAAAGGTGCCAGAAGAGCAAAGGATCTTATAAGCTTTGCAGAGAGTGGGTAAGAGCGATAACAAACCAGACCTACTAATGTTTATAGGCAAAATGGACCTTGAGGAATGCATGGATTGGGTAGAGGCCCTAGAAAATTATTTTTAGTGTGAGGATATCCCTATCTCACAGAGAACAAAGATTGCCAAGTCTTTTATGAAAGGACCTGCACTAAGTTGGTGGAACTTCCTACAAAAGGAGAGGGTAGAGAAAGAAAAAGAGCCTATAACTACATGGAAGAAGATGTTGAGAGAAATCAAGAAACAATTTGTTCCTGAAGATTATGAGGTAACTCTACATAAGAAGTTACAAAATCTGAAGTAGAAGGATCTTGATGTGGGATCTTACACTGATGAATTCCACAAGATCTGAATGAAGACAAAGACTCCTGAAAGTGAGAAACAAAAACTTGCTAGATACATGAATGGGCTTAAGTACAGTATTCAGGATGAACTAAGTTTGTTTTGTCCCCAATCTGTACACCAGTGCTATCAGATGGCTATGAAGATTGAAGAGAAACAAAAGAGGAGAGGAGAACAAAACAATAGAGGAAGGGGAAATGGTTTCAGAGGTAGAGGAAAGTTTCAAGGAAGAGGATCATCTCCAAGACCACAGGGAGAATCGAATCACGAAGAGTATGACAGAGAGCAGAATCACAGTGGTAATTTTAGAGGGGGTAGAGGCAAAGAAGAGGAAGTTCAGGAGGTAGAAGTACCTCTATGTTCACTGGAAAGTGTTTCTCCTGCAATCAGATTGGTCACCAATCTTTTAGATGCCCAAACAAGGCCAGTACATCAAGAGGAGATAGGAGAGTCCAACTCACCCAAGATGAGGATTGTCAAAGCATGACTTCCTATCACACCACTACATCTAGACCTGCAGACCCTGAACAAGGAGAGGGCATAATGTTCAATCGAACAGTCTTGAAGGTGCCAACTCCCAAGGAGCCCCCACAAAGGAAGAGTCTATTCAGAACTCATTGCAAGGTACTTTGTAAGATTTGCAGAGTTATTGTTGATTCTGGTTCTACAGGGAATTTAGTTTCTAATGCAATGATAGATAAGATTGGTTTGAAGAAAATACCCCACCCAAGCCCTTATAAAGTATCTTGGTTTAATAAAGACTAACAAACTTTGGTAGATGAGCAATGTTGGGTAGAGTTTGAAGGAGGAGAATACAAAGATAAAGTCTTGTGTGAAGTTGTGAATATGGATGCATGCCATCTTCTCCTAGGAAGACCTTGGCAATATGATGTTGATGCTCAACATGGGGGTAAGAAAAATGTGTATACTTTAACTAAGAATGGGATTAGTTACACTATGACACCCCTCCTTGATTCTGAGAAAGACAAAGCTTTAACAAACAGTGTTACCTTAGTGGGAGAGAAGGAATTTTTGAATGTCCTTAAAGAAAGAGACACACCTTGTTTTTCCATCATAGTAAAGCCCAAAACAAAGTCTAAAAGGATACCAAGAAGTCAAGAACCTCAGAGAAGTGTTGGCCCCAAAGAAGTACAAGATTTCTTGAACAAATACAAAGGAATAGTTGCAGACAAGAGTACTGATGTTTTGCCACCACAGAGAGACATTAGCCATTATATAGACCTCATACCTGGTTCTACCTTGCCAAATAAAGCTGCTTACAAGTTGACCCCTGACCAAAATGCAAAAGTTGCAAGACAGATTCAAGAATTGATGGAGAAAGGCTTCATTAGGAAGAGTATAAGCCCTTGTGCAGTCCCTGCAGTGCTAGCACCTAAGGAGGGTACATGGAGGCTATGTATTGACTCTAGAGCCATCAATAGGATAACCATCAGATATAGGTTTCCTATGCCAAGGATAGAAGATCTCATGGACTGTCTAGGAGGAGCAAAACATTACTAAAAAATTGATCTAAAGAGTGGGTATCATCAAATTAGGATCAGAGAAGGGGATGAGTGGAAGACAGCTTTCAAGACCAATGAGGGGTTGTTTGAATGGGTAGTGATGCCCTTTGGTTTCTCTTATGCTCCTAGTACTTTTATGAGATTGATGAATGAGGTCCTTAAGCCTTTCATAAATCACTTTGTTGTTGTTTACTTAGATGACATATTGATCTTTAGCAAAGATAAAGATGAGCATTTGATACATCTGGATATGGTAATGAAGAGATAAATGAAGAAAAGTTGAGGATAAATTTGGAAAAATGTGTGTTTATGCAAGAAGAACTGATATTTCTTGGCTTTGTCATCTCCAAGGGTTATTTGAAAATGGATCCTTCCAAGGTTGAAGCCATACTGAATTGGCCCACTCCAAAATCTTTCAGTGAGGTCAAAAGTTTCCATGGGCTAGCTAGCTTCTATAGGAAATTTGTGAAGAATTTTAGTGGGGTGAGTGCACCAATGATAGATACTATCAAAGGGGGAAGGAAATGCAAGTTTTTATGGACTGATGCTGCAGACAAGTCCTTTGAATATCTGAAAACAAGGGTCTCTCAACAACCTATCTTAACACTGCCTGATTTCCATAAGGTGTTCACCATTGAATGTGATTCTAGTAAGAGAGCTATTGGGGGTGTTCTCAGTCAAGAAGGGAGACTTGTGGCATTCTTTAGTGAAAAGCTTAATGAAGCTAAGCAAGAGTACTCTACCTATGATTTGGAGATGTATGCTATGGTCCAATCGCTGAGAAAGTGGAGGCATTACTTATTGCCAAAGGAATTTATTGTATATATAGACAATCATGCATTGAGTTTTCTTAATAGGCAGGATAAGTTGAACCATAGACACCTCAAGTGGATGGAGTACTTGCAAGCATTCACTTTCACCATAAAACACAAGAAGGGGGTAGCAAATAAGGTAGCTGATGCATTGAGTAGAAGGAATTTGGCTATATAAGAAGTGACCTTGGAAAGTGTAGGCATCTCTGTCCTCAAGGACATGTATCCCAATGACGAAGACTTCAAAGAAATTTATAAAGTTTGTTTGGAACTAGGAGATAGATATCACACTGAGTTTGCAGAATATATGATTCAAGAAGGATTGTTGTTTAAAGGGAGTCAATTGTGCATCCCTAATTGTTCCATGAGGGAGAACATCATAAAAGAGAAACATTGTGGATGTCTAGCAGGCCACTTTGGTCTTGACAAGACACTTGAGCTAGTTAGAAGATTCTACTTCTGGCCCAAGATGCAGACTGAGATAAGGAGATTTGTGGAGTGGTCTAATTTGTCAAAAAGCCAAAGGCACCAGTTCAAATGCAGGCTTGTACACACCATTACCCATTCCTAACAAACCATGGGACTCCATTAGCATTTGTATTGGGTCTCCTAAGGACAAAGGCAGACTATGGCAGTGTTTATGTGGTTGTAGATAGGTTCTCCAAGATGGCACACTTCCTACCTTTTAAGACTACAAATGATGCCTCAAGTAGGGCTATTCTTCAAGGAGATTGTAAGACTCCATGGTTTACCACTCACCATTGTTTCAGACAGAGACCCCAAGTTTTTGGGACATTTTTGGCGTACCTTGTTTAAGAGACTTGGGACAAATCTAGCTATGTCATTTGCTTACCACCCTCAATCAGATGGACAAACCGAAGTCATCAACAGATCTTTGGGAAACTTGCTAAGATGTCCGACAAAGGAGTATGGAGTGGCATGGGACTCAATCCTTCCACAAGCAGAGTTCTCTTATAATGATTCTGTCAACAGAAGTTCAGGACTCAGTCCTTTCCAAATTGTTTATGGATCCCACCCTAGGGGTGTCTTGGAACTAAGAAACATCCATAATTTTTGCCAAAGGAGTGCCCAAGCTGAGGATTTTGTAGAGGTAATGAAGAACATTTGTCAACAAGTGAAAGACAGACTGCAACAAACCTCTGAGAAGTATAAACAAGCAGCAGATGTCAAGAGGAGAGATGTCCAATTCAAGGTTGGAGACATGGTTATGGTTCACCTGAAGAAAGAAAGACTACCCAAGGAAAAGTACACCAAGCTGATGATGAAAAAGATTGGCCCCTTCAAAACCTTGAAGAAATGTGGAAATAATGCATATAGAATTGAATAGCCTTCAACCATTGGTTTATCCCCCATTTTCAATGTAGCTGACCTATATCCATACAAAGGTCTTGTTACTGATGTCTCCAATGCAGATGCTCAAGATCTGCCGTAGGACAAGGAGCTACAAGATCTACCTAAACCACCAACACAAGAGATTGACTGTATACTGGACAAGAGGATAGCCAAACAAACCAGGAGGTCCACTTTCTATGAATATCTAGTCAAATGGAAACACCATTCAATGGAGGATGCTACTTGGTTGACACCTGAAGATATCAAGAAGATCGGTTTCAATCTAAAAGATCTCCCAACTCAAGGGACTTGAGTTAATTTTGTCTTAGGGAGTATGGTGCAGTGTATCCATGATTGTCACTGATTGACTGTCATTTTGCAAGATTTGAGTTTGTAATAAATGGATTGATCTTAGAGGATCATCCTATTTGGGTTATGGATCCATGTGTGTGGTCAAGAATCTCTTAGGCAATCTTATGAGCCTAGAGATGCCTTAGTCCATTTGGATCACCTAGTTAGGCTTAAGTTGCTTTAAGCATGATTTTATGTTTTTAGGAGTCCTTAGTGTTAAATTCTTTGGATCCATGTCATTTTGGTCATATTATGTCAAGTTGATAGGTCTGGATTCAATCCAAAAGTATTCGAGTGCAAAAAGACAAGATTTTGCCAAATGTTGAAAAGTTGTCAAAATGTTGCTCATGCAACTTCCAAAAGTTGCTCGAGAGTTGCAAGATGGAAGCCCAATAGTCATAGGGTGTTTTGGATCGATCTAACTTCACATATGAAGTGTTTTTAAGTGCTTACTTCGAACCTAGATGGTTAGAAGTTCTGTATTGAAGTTTTGATGCATTTGGAATGGAAGATAAAGAGTTTTTCCAAGCATTTCTGAGTTGTACGGCCGTGTCTGGTGTGATCTCTGAAAACTATGTTGATGTTTTGAAGGCCCTCTGTGTTAGCATAACTTTCCAATTGGTTTGAAGTCATTTAGCTTTGGTTTGAGGTGTTTTTGATTCAGTTTTCCAAAAACAGTCCAGAAAGAGGTTTGCTAGAAACACATTTCACTAATGGAGTCCTAACTTGCATTCTGTCTGGTGGAAATCACTAAGATCCTGGAAAATGCAAGTTAGGATGGTATATTCAAGGATTCTAAAAGCTCAAAAGATGGCTCGAAGGGTAAAGCCCTCATGCATCAAGCCCTAGGCTGAATATCTCAATGTATTTAGCCTAGAACGTAGAAGAATGAAGTGTTATGTTAATGAGAGAGTTTAGTTAAGTGAACTAAGAGTTGAATTGAGTTGTGGGGAGTTATTTGAAGAGGTCTGAAGCATTGTTTCAATCCCATGTACCCAATTTCTAGTACTTGCTTTGATATCCAAGCCTAATTTCGCCAATTAGGTCTGCGAACTTCGTTAGTGTTAGGTGTTGCTGGAATGGAGTGGAGTTGGAGTCTAGGGCTTTGGGGCTTGGTGATTCTTGGTCCTTATGACATAAGGAACCTGTCCCAATAGTTAGTTGGGGTTGGTGAAGTCACTGGTGAAGACTTCTAGTTTGTGGCTTGAAATAGGGCTAGTGTCCCTAAAGCTCAAAATTGCAAGATCTTGAATTGAATGGTATTCAATTGGGAAGGGTCAGTAAGTAATTCCACCACCTTGCATAGGTAGAAGACATTGTATAAAGAAGGATCTAGGATCCAAGGAAAGCATAAGTTGAGTTGGGTGTCTCAAGGAAGAGAAAGGACCAAGTCCACACTTCTTGCTGTCACCTCTGCATTAGGTGGTATCAGAGTGTAGACAAGCTCTTGGGAACAAGAATGGTAGAGAAAGTTGATGATACTGATGGAGAGATCCCTTTGAGGGTCACCAACATGGAGCTAGCCAAGATTGTGAGGGACCAGGCAGCTAAGAACAAGAAGATGAAAGCAAAAATAGAGAAATTGAAGAGTTCTCAGACAAGCAGAACTATTGGTGATGATTCAGAGTTAGACCAAGAAGAAGAAGAAGAGGAGACTGAAATAGAGAGGACAAGGGTGCCAGAAGAGCAAAGGATCTTAGAAGCTTTGGAGAGAGTGGGTAGGAGAGATAACAAACCAGACCTACCAATGTTTATAGGCAAAATGGACCTGAGGAATGCATGGATTGGGTAGAGGCCCTAGAAAATTATTTTGAGTGTGAGGATATCCCTGTCTCACAGACAACAAAGATTGCCAAGTACAAAATGAAAGGACCTGCACTAAGTTGGTGGAACTTCCTACAAAAGGAGAGGGTAGAGAAAGAAAAAGACCCTATAACTACACGGAAGAAGATTTTGAGAGAAATCAAGAAACAATTTGTTCCTGAAGATTATGAGGTAACTCTACATAAGAAGTTACAAAATCTGAAGCAGAAGGATCTTGATGTGGGATCTTACACTAATGAATTCCACAAGATCTGAATGAAGACAAAGACTCCTGAAAGTGAGAAACAAAAATTTGCTAGATACATGAATGGGCTTAAGTACAATATTTAGGGTGAACTAAGTTTGTTTTGTCCCCAATCTATACACCAGTGCTATCAGATGGCTATGAAGATTGAAGAGAAACAAAAGAGGAGAGGAGAACAAAACAATAGAGGAAGGGGATATGGTTTCAGAGGTAGAGGAAGGTTTCAAGGAAGAGGATCATCTCCAAGACCACAGGGAGAATCGAATCACGAAGAGTATGACAGAGAGCAAAATCACAAAGGTAATTTCAGAGGGGGTAGAGGCAAAGCAGAGGAAGGTCAGGAGGTAGAAGTACCTCTATGTTCACTTGAAAGTGTTTCTCCTACAATCAGATTGGTCATCAATCTTTCAGATGCCCAAACAAGGCCAATACATCGGGAGGAGATAGGAGAGTCCAACTCACCCAAGATGAGGACTGTCAAAGCATGACTTCCTATCACACCACTACATCCAGACCTGCAGACCCTGAACAAGGAGAGTGCATAATGTTCAATAGAACAGTCTTGAAGGTGCCAACTCCCAAGGAGCCCCGACAAAGGAAGAGTCTATTCAGAACTCACTGCAAGGTACTTGGTAACATTTGCAAAGTTATTGTTGATTTTGGTTCTACCTTTATTAGATTTATATTGGCGTCTTCATTCGGGAAGGAATTATAAGTGGAAATTATAATTCAAATATTTGAAAAATTTGCCGTGACACTTCATGGAAAGATATTAATTTTTATCATGTTCAAAAGATTTGCAACAAAAGCAAATATTTTATTTCAAACATTAAAAAAGTTTGCAATTGCCTTGAATTCCATGAGTGTCGTGACTTATACGATTAAGGCAGATGTTGTCTCTGGGAAGCTAAATGATCAAATTTGGAAGGAAAGAGTTTTTATATGCCGACTTTGGGTTTGGACGACATCATCTGTTTGCATGCGTTTTGATGTTTTGGTGAATGGTGAACCTGTAAATTTATTTTGAAGGGGTTTGGAACTATGAGTTGGAGAATCGGGAATTCTCTATGCCGAACACAATTTGAGTTGGTATTTCCTTTTACCAGCGAATTGTGCCAATATTTGCTGCAAACAGGAGTTCTGATGCGTTAAATGATTTCTAGAAGAAGAGAGGATTCATCGTGAGTTCTGGGAATCGCTGAAATGCCCGTGTATTGTATACCAATGACCGCAGTGTCTACTTAGACTGCCTCTGAGCATAGTTGAATGCCATGTTTCCATGCTAAAGCGACACTATCAGTTTTTGTGCAGTGGTTAGGAGTTGGGAGCACCTCATTTCGTGAGAGGGAATTGGTTTGACTTTTGAGTACAGACGTTGCATTATCCCAGCCATACTACAAAGGAAATTGGATTCTCATTTAGCTGCGATACGTCCAGGTCATCTCCACCATTTTGCTCCAAGTTGTTTAGAAATTAAAATGGAAGTGTTGCTTTTGTAATTAGTTTGTAAATATTTTTCATATAGGGAATAATTGTGAATTGAGATAGCTGTGCAAAATTCTGAAATTGCTATTGTAATTTCCTTGCATTATAATTACTTATTTCTGATTGAAAATTCAAAAGCACAAAAAAGTATATTTTCAGAAAATACAAAAAATTGCAAAAACCAAAACTTTCAAAAAACACACAAACCCAGTGCTTGTTGTGACATTACACTTTTTTAGGGGCATTAAGGTCCGTCACGTTGCAAGAAAGGACCTCCATTTTTTATTTGGAGGGCCACTACCCCTTTACCCCAGAATAAAAACATCTAATGTTTGTTGAGCAACAACGCCAATATCTTCAAAAGTAGCTTCCTTGAGCCATTTCACCTAACTTTATCTCTTTTTCTTTGTACTTTGAGAAGATTGTTTGAGAAAATTAGTATTTGAAATTCCACATAAAGGGGCATGCTCTAGAATACAATACAATAGAATCTACTTGTTAAACCACTAATCAACATAAAAATTCTATCTTTCTATATGCAAACCAATGAAATATAAAGAACTAAAAATGACAAATTACCTTCATACTTACACATTGTGGCTGAATTCTATTGTCATCCTCTTCCTTGAATTCTCAGTTTATTGATGAGCTATCAGAATTTGAATCAACTCCCCAAGATGAATTCAAATTTTGGAAATAGTGGTGCTAATGCAAACTAGGATGTATCTAAAATCCTAAAATGCTCAAGCTAAGATGCTAAATGAATTTATAGAGGTATAATGGAATAATTATGTTAATGATGATATGCTTCTTAATGATAATGCCATGATAATTGCTAAATTGCTCACAATGCTCTCAAAAGGCTTACAAAATGCTAATTGACAAAACACTAGAATGCTAATTAGCTTCAAATGAAGGGTAAAGTGCTCCTTTTATAGGCTCTCACAAGCCAAAATCCCATGTGGCAAGATCGAATGGTCAAGATTGAATCTTGGATAAAAGAACGATTGAAATTGAATTGGTTAAAGGGGTTGAGAAGAAGGAAGTAGTTCGATTGTGAGAGAGAGAATAGGGGGAATGTTCCTCCTAAAATGACAATGTGGAGGGTCATGTGGGAAGAAGAGACACCTGTCAAGTATCTCTCTATGACCATTGAGAATATGGAGGAAAGGCAATTTCCACAATAGGAGTCTTTGCACAAGTGTCCATATGAGTTACCATTGACCATATGAGGTGGATAGACAAGCCACTAATTTGTAGGAAAGGTGGTATAGACCAAGTCCTAGGAGGACATGTAGCCATGGGACTAAGTCTCACAAGGCTACATACCCCTTCTGTCCCATGAAGAATAGGGACACCTTGGCAATGATAAATAGGCTAATTAGAAAATAAAATAAATTAATTTTCTTAGCCATAGGTGAGGTGACAAAATGAGGTGGAGTGAGAAGGCTTAGTCATGTAATGATGTGGAATCAGACAATTATTGAAAATCATTTAACAAGGGAAAATAGAAGACTTAGGTTTAAGAAGAATAGATAAGATGAATTAGATAAATAAATTAAAGAATTTATTTAGTAACAGTGGAAAGACTATAGTTAAATATAAAATATTTAATTAATTTCCCAAGTCATTTTTCAGTGTATACAAGAGGTGTCAAAACCTACTCAACATCCAAGTATCTTAACTACACCCTATCATCTTCCTCTAGCTTATTGAGAAAGTGAGAAGAATATGTAACAGAAGCAAAAATATGAGGTGCAGCCAGATTAACAGATGAGGATGTTGGAGACAGACTATAGATGAGTCATCTCTCTTTGTTGGAGAGTTTAGGTGATAAATGTGTAATTGACTTTGTGTTCCTTGTTTGGGAGAGAAAAAGCCTTGAGTGTCGGTAAGATGGATGGGAAGGCAGTTAATTGATAGGTCAGGTGCAAAACCCTTAGCCTCTTAGGGATCAAATCCATCACAATGAAGATTTTCTGTGCAGACTGTTCCACATAATCGAGAACAGCAATTTATAGAAATAGTTTTTCATGCAACTTATAAATGATAACATGGTTGTATTCCAAAATTTCAATGAGAACCAAAATTAATTTATTGAAATTCTTCAAAAAAATCTGAACAGAGAGTGAGAAGATTCATCGAATCCTATGGATTCTCAAGGGAACACAAATTTCCATTGGTAGCAATGAGACTGATTCGAACAATAATGACTGGGCTTTAAAATTTCAACATTTCCTTTTTGTTTCTTGGCTACTTCTTCAAATACAATCAAATTGCATTTCTGTTTGATAAATGAAAAACCAGTTGATGCTGATTGTCTAGAAGCAGATTAAATGATTAATAACCGGTTCTTTAATAGAGTGATCCACTTCTGTCATGCAAATTTCAATGCTAATAAGAATTGATGGTTCCATATGCTTTTGGGTTTCATACGCCATAGAGAGTCAGAGTGTCACATTTTGTATTTCTTTATTTGATAATGTCTAAACCTTTTTACCAAAATCTAGTAGCTCATAATATAATGTGTTTTAGTTAGTTTTCTCAGAATAATAGCAAAGTTGCTGTGTAATCTTCATTTTAATAGAAGTGATCTTAGCTGATAAAAAAATTTAACATACACATATCCTATTCATCTCCTGGGAATGGAACTGATGTTAAGATAGGTGGATTTATCATCTTTTCAATATCTGTGAATTTAAAAGGATACAGGCTTAATCTTACCAAAAGATAACCTTAGTTACCGATTCGGGTGCGGATGTGGATGTGTTTGGATGTGTGTGTGTGTGTGTGTGTATATATATATATATATATATATATATATATATATATATATATATAACCATTGTGTAAATATTAT
>MU227581.1:1048377-1073552 GCA_018584345.1 Thuja plicata | reverse complement strand
ATATATATATATATAACCATTGTGTAAATATTATATTTAATGAATTCTCATACATTTGAAATATATTGTAACATTAATAAAATGTATATTATAATATATATAAAATAATTAAATATAAATATAAATATAAATAACAACATATTAAATAAAATAATTAAATATAAATATAAATAATTAAATATAAATATATATTATTACATAAAATAACTAAATAATAATATATATCAAATAAGATAATTAAATATACATATAATATTAAATATAAATATACATAAAATAATTAAATATCCATCTTTTAAATATGCAAAGGCATCGATGTTCTATTTTCTGTTTGTTACCGGGAATATTGAACACGATGCCCTTCTCCTAATTCTCTTCCACGATATTTTTTTGAATTCCACATATTTATAGTGAGCTGCTGACTTGAATTGCAAGTCACATTAGCATTCAATCGAAGACTTAGATTACAGAAAACAGATTGTGGCAATGGAAGGGCAGACGAAAAAGGAGCAAGATGAGAAAAAATCAAAAGAGTGAAGGTCTAAAATGTCTTCAATCACTTCCTCTGTGTTCGCCATTGCAAGTCGGATGAGCAGCGAGGACACTGGCAAAGGATGATCCTTATTTTAAACAACAATGCTTTGTTTTTTTTATTTTTATGAGTCAACGCATCCACAGGGCATCCACCCCGCATCAGCTCTCACTTCCGCCTCCGCCCACATCCGCTCCCGCATCGAGCGTTGGGCAGCCCGCATCGGTAACTAAGAAGATAACTGATAAAACCATGAGCACATAAAATTATGTCAAAAAAGACAAGAAATAACTTTCAATTGTGCAACATTTTTTGCTCAACATATGACAAACTATTGAGGGAAAACAGACAAGACTATTTTAAAAATATTTTACTAGAAAGAAACTAGTGTTTATCTAAGTTTTGGTGATGACAAATTCTTTTCTGGTTTCCAGGGATGGTAGGAGTCTATCAAACTAACATAGAAACCTAATATTTTTAATTAATTATAATTTTTGAATCATAGAAGCATAAATCGTATGGGGAATAAATTGGCAAACTGGAGTAGGATTTTTAAAAAATGGGTTAAAAATTGGCAAAAAGTCGGGAAAAAATCGGATTTACAAAAAAACGTAAAAAATTGAAGACAGTCAAAAACTACTTCTCTTTTATATTAAAAGGCATTTCCACAACATAGATATATTGAGAGCAAATAAATAGAGTTCAACCCATTAATTGTAGAAAATAGATTTTCATTGTTTATATTCATATCACTGATTACATTGTACAAAACATACCACAATATCATATATGGAGACAGATGTCAAAATGTCAATTACAATATAGTTTGTGACTTTCTACAAAGTCAACCTATAAACTAAGTACAAAGTTCCAAAAAATCGAATGTAGCCAATGACATGCTAGGGGGCACAAGGCCCTGATGATGCTTCTCCTCGGATAGTGCCTGCCCTAACTCCTACAACAATATGAGTATGAAGGCTGGCTTCTTCCTCAACTTCCAAATCATCAGGCTCAATAACATAATCATCATCCCGCGTAGTAATCCACTCAGAGTCTAGATCAATCTCGTCAAGGTCAATTGGGGAGTCTTCCTCAATAGTTCTTGTTTTGTCCACGTAGAAATAAGTCTTTGCCTACAAGTGAAAAACATAGCAAATACAACTTCAATTGAGTGCAAGTTATTAAAACTCCTACCTTTAGCTTTTTTTAGCTTCAAGCAGAGGTTGTGGTGAGAAAACACCAAGTCATTCATATGATTTTATACTAGACGGTTGTGTTTCTTGGAATGTATGTGTTAAAAAACACTCCAATTATGCTCACAAGTGGTTGCCTAAGTATGAAAACAAATATTAGCCAAGTCTATGAAGTACCTGATATTGAAATGAAGTGTACAAAATTGGTTTTTTTTGTTTATATTCATATTCTTGATTACGTAGGCAAATATTCAGTTAACTTTTTGAGAAGGCAGTCACCAAATAGCTAAGTCTAAGATCAAATATTAGCTAAGTCTATGAAGTAACTGAGATCAAAACCTATCCGACTTTTAAAGAGGGTAGTTAACAAATAGTTGTCTAAGTCTAAGATCAATTATTAACTAAGTCTATGAAGTAACAGAGATCAAAATTTATCAGACAACGATCTAGCTACTGTTAGGAATTTATCAAATGTGGAATTTATTAAAAGTAGAAACCATTTTGAAGCGTTCCAAGACTTTCATTGTGATTGAGGCAAGGAGTTTTGTAGGGGTAGTTCAATATTTGAGAAAGCTTATCAAATCATATTCCACAATTGCAATGCTTTATATTCCATAATAGCAATTGGTAAGTCCTTTATATGGTGTAGAATTCAACAAAAGACATTTGTTTAGTTGAAGTAAAAGATTAGCAAGCCACTAGTTTTGGCAACTACTATTTTAGGTGGAGACCAATGTTAATGATTAATTAAATATATTACTTGTAATTTAAAAATCATATATATTTATATATGATTTTACATTATTTATAATTTATAATTTATTATATAACTATTAGTATATATTAATAGTCAATATTAATTTAAATTTTGTAACTCCTTTATAATATTAATTATAATTTATAAACTATAGGGGCTAGTTGCTTCCCCTTTAAAAGGGCATCTTTAATAGGGCATAATAGTTATAATTTTAAAATTATTTATTTGATCACATCAGAATCCATGGGGCGAGGCGTGTAGAGAGCTCGGGTCATATTGAAACTGTGATTTAGAGCAAATTCACTAGCTGCCTTGACGCTATCTCACATGCCCCCCCATAGTTTAGGATGATTGAGACCCTTTCAAATTCGGTTGATGACTACCATTGCTCCTCCCACTCCTTTGTTTAGGGTTTTCTAGAGGTCAAAAACCAAAGGGACAAAATAAAAAATTGTTTCTATGCCTATTCCACATTGACTTCACTCCCATCCTGGAATGCACCCTATTTCTGAGTGATTCATCAATTTTGTGCAATTTGTTTGTAGGGTTTCGTAGGTTTTTGCAATGATTGTAGGCGTTTTTTTCCCATTTTTAGGGATTTTAATATGTGATATTGCTACCAGGATTTAACTATGTAGTTTTTTGAGTCAAACTCATTGACCCATGTTTCATGAGTAGTGGTTCACATGAACCCATCTCTCATGAGAGTGAATGGAACACTTAGCACTCATTGCATCTAGGTGATGCTCACAGAGGTGAAGCACCAGGACTTCCCAGGAGGGCACCCATCCCAGTGCTACTCCAACTCGAGCATGCTTAACTATGGAGTTTCCTCCTGTTGTGAGGTTTTCACACCATCGCCCCATGGCAAATGAGGACCCCTTCTTTTGCTTTGGTGGTAGGAGTAGTGGTCTTATGTAGTCTTTGCTGGTGGCAGTTTTCAAGTCCCTAGGTCCGGCAAGAGAGGTTTGGGTGATTTTGGCTTGTTGGGAAGTCATGTCTGTCTGGGATTTGGGCAAGAGCTAAGCTAAGTCTGTCATGGAGATAAGTGATTTGCGATTTGTTCCAGCTTCAGTTTGACCTTAGAAAGCCATGATGAATTGTGGGAGGTAACCCTGTTGAATCTTGAATTTTGGGTAAGTCTGAAATTTTTCGAAAACCCCCAAAAATCTAGAATCTGCACCTTAACTCCTATGAAGTTGGAACCTATCTCAAACATCTTGAAAGTATTTATACAAATATAACTTAAAGTATGAGAAATTAAATAAATCAGACTTATACTTAAATGTTATATTTGTATATATCTTCCTGCCCCTGAACTGAAAAATGGCTAAGTACAGACTACCCTGTCCCATGTTGGGGCGGATTCCGACCTCTTACATGACAAATTTTGTCCTATGGGCCTCAAATTTCCGCTACCATTCCATGACCCAAGATGGATGGCTATGGCATGAGCTCAACAAGTTTTGACAAGAGACCACTTAGAGCAATTAAATGTAGTATTAAAAGATGGAAAATGGACTCCACGTTTACCCCTCCATGGGCTGGTGGGATTTCACCATCCATAGGACAAAATTTGTCCTATGGGCTTCTGATTTACGCCCTTGTTTCAAACGTGGATAGAAGGACTTTGCCCAAGGGGAAGAGTGTTTAATTGGCGAGGGGGAAGAGGAACAAGATTGTAACCCAAGAAATGAATGTTTGAAGAAAGAGCATGGAGCCAAGTGAGCTTGTCCCATGACTGGTCGGATTCCGACTAGTCAGGACATAATTTGTCCTAAGACCCTCTGATTTTCACCATGAGATGGGATGCTTCCTTAGTCGGTGTTGGGGTTGGAAAGATAAGTTTGGTCAAGAATGATGCCTAGGTAGCGATTTGAGCAAGCAAGGGATGGGCGGAATTTTGCTTCCTATGGGATAGAATTTGTCCCATACAACTCTGATATCCGCCCCCTTTTGTGGGCAGTTAAGCAAGAGCAATCACCCAAGTTGTGAGGAAATGGAGTATGCATTTGAAGAGGAAGATAGTCACGAGGATGATGAAAGACTTGGCATGGAGGAGATTGGAGTTTTAGCGACTTAGAACATAGCATAGAGGCCTGTCCCATGACTGGTCAGAATCCAACCGGTCATAGGACATAAATTGTCCTATATGCCTTTGATTTCCGCCCCTTCCTAGTGACTTGGGTAAGTTTCCTTGGACATGGTGAAGGTGTTTGGGGTAAGTTTTAAGACAATTTGAGGTTGGGAAGCCATGTTTGGGCATGGTAAAATTGGGCGGAATTGTCCTATCCATGGGACAATTCTGCCATGGTGTTTTTGGCCCCCAATTTTTCCCTCCCTGGCCACGAAATTCAAGCATGATTCAACCGGGCTCCTTTCTATGATGCAATCTTCAATAAACAACAACAAAAATTCAATGCAAAACAAGTCGGCACCTCCCTTTGGCACATCATTCAAAGCAATTTCAAGTAGGCCTAGGGGTGAAAGGATGCAAAGGCATATAAAGAGGGGAGATTTGATTCATTTTCACACTCAATAACATGCGAATTTCCTCCAACAAGCAGTGTAGATCGATAATATATCAGACTCAGATTAAGAGGCAAGGAATGCTTACTGGGGTGTTCTTTTTGGTCCATCTCTGTTGAGAAATAGCTTCATTTAGATTGAAGCATATATGTAAATTAATACATATACATATATGTTAGAGTGAAAATAATATATATATATATATATACATATATATATATATATTAATTCTAATATAACCACATATATATAAGTTGAACTTATTGATTGCTTACTGCCCAATGGCAGAACGATAACTATCGTGAGTTTATCATCATGAGTAAACCGATGAAGTAAAGCATGATCAATAACATGTTAATACGATAATGATAGTGGTTATCGTTATCGTTATTAACATGGAGTGTATCGATACCATGTTAATAATGATAACGATAACCACTATTGTTATCGTATTACAATGGTTGTTATAAGCTATTATTATCATTGTCGACCGTTGTGTTTACGCACGGTCATGACCCTATGTAGCATAAGCCACGTATGGTCATGCCCGTACGTAAGCATACCCTTCATCATAATACCTATATATATGAGTTATCGATGCTTGTTGTGAGATACAATCAATAACAGTGGAAATTATATTATCGCAAAAAGCATATGATACTAGTAATTCTGCATTATTAATATCTATCAATCTCAACAATATTATAGTCAATATTCAGACTGAGATAAATTCTGGAAACGATAAGATTAAAGACTATTGATTTTCTCTATCATAGATCCATATTCCTTAACATGGTATAAAAGCCTAACTGATAGAGAATTATATAGATAGTGAATTCTTGATTCAGAATATCAGATTTACATTTAGAGTTGAAGAAAGAACAATCATGGTGAACGGTGTTAGAGTGGAGGATAGACTCGAAGGCGCCTCCAACTTTGTCTCATGGAAAATTTGAATAATAACAATTCTTCAAGAACTTGAATTGGATTCATATATAGAAGAAGACAAAAGTATGCTCGAAGATGAACCAGAGAAAACAACACGGAAGAGACGCAATAACAAGGCCAATAAGATAATTTTTGACGCAATTAAAGATCATATTCTTCAAACCATAGCCAAATTAACAACGGCTGAAGAAGTGTTGAAAACCATCCAAACTACATATGAGATCAACAATGCAAGCAAATTGTTTACCTTAAAACAACTCTTGAATATCAAAATGAATAAAGGGTAAACAATTACATCATATTTTTTGAGAATTTCCGAATTAAGAGATCAAATTTCAACCATTGGAAATAATGTAGATGATCTGGAACTATCCCTAATTGCCCTTAGAGGGTTACCAATCTCTTGGGAACCTTTTATCCAATGCATTAGCGGTCGACCGTCACTACCTAAATTTGATCAACTCATAAACGATTGCACTCGAGAACAATCTCGACTAATCTCAAGAGGGATAGGTCCAAACAAAGAGTGAGAAATTCAAGCACTACATGCTAATACAAACAAGAAAGGAAAAAAGAAGTTTAAACAAAAGAGAGAAAATAATAATCAACATTACAAAAACAAAGATCTCTCTAAGGTCCAATGCTACAAGTGTGATAAGTTTGGTCACACTCACAGGTTCTGTCCGGAAAGGAAATAATAATCAACATTACAAAAACAAAGATCTCTCTAAGGTCCAATGCTACAAGTGTGATAAGTTTGGTCACACTCAAAGGTTCTGTCCGGAAAGGAAGAAAACTCAAGCAACCATAGCGGAAGTCAAAGAAGTGGAGAATTCTCTATTTTTCTTAGCCCTATCAAGTGAACTAAACTCAAATAAAAGCACTTGGATAATCGTTAGCCGAGCATCAAGACATATAACCGGATTTAGAGACCAGTTTGAAACTCTTGAAGGACACTCAACTGAAGAGGTCACAATTGGAGACAATTCCACATACCCTGTGAAAGGAATTGGGACCTGTTCAATTAAATTAAGAACTAGAGTTACATTGCAATTAAAAGATGTTCTATTTGTACCAGGAATCAAGAGAAATTTGGTCTCTATTTCAGGTCTAGGTGATCAAGGATACCGCGCCACCTTTCATGAATATAAAGTTCTACTTTGGCCTAAAAATTCTAACATTAAGAATGCTATTTCTATAGGCTCTAGAGATGGTAGTTTATACAAACTATGTAATGATTAAAAACTTGCACTAAGTCATGAAGTATCAAATTGCAATGAAATTAGGCATAAACGATTAGGTCATCTTCGGTATAGTGCCCTACCTACTATAGGAAAGATCACCACATGCTTACCTCATCTAAAAACTGAACATATTGGAATTTGTAAAGGTTGTGCCCTAGGAAAGAACTCAAAAGGGTCTTTTCCTTCAAGTGAACATAAATCAAAAGTTGTACTAGAACTTGTCCACACTGATTTGTGTGGACCAATGTCAATACCCTCACTAGGGCTATTTTTGTATTACGTAATATTTGTTGATGATTACTCTAGGAAAACCTGGATATATTTCCTAAAACTAAAAGAATCAAATGAAGTATTATTGAAATTCAAAGAATTTAAAGTCTTAGTGGAAAATCAAACTGGGAAGAAGATAAAGACTCTAAGATCAGATAATGGGGGTGAATATATCTCAAAAAACTTCAAAGAATTTTGCATTTCTGTTGGGATTAAGAGGGAGTGTAGAGTACCTTATAATCCTCAACAAAATGGAGTTGCAGAAAGAAAAAACTGAACTATCATTGAAGCCGCCAAAGCCACGATGCATGATCAAAACATACATATCTCATTTTGGGCTGAAGCCTCAAATACAACTGTGTACATCCAAAATAGATCTCCTCATTCAATTTAGGGAATATAACACTTGAAGAAGCCTTTACAGGGAATAAACCAGACTTAAGTCATCTAAGAATCTTTGGGTGTCCTGTATACATTCATGTTCCTAAAGGGTATTTTGATTCTGACTGGACAGGTAGTTCCATTGATCGTAAAACTACTATAGGATGTTGTTTCAGTCTTGGATCGGCTATGATATCCTGGTTCAACAGGAAACAGTCTGCAATTGCTCAAAGTTCCACTGAAGAAGAATATATGGCTGCCTCCATGGGAGCTCGTGAAGCAGTATGGCTGAGGAAGCTACTTGTTGGACTATTTGGGAAGCCCTTGAATCCCACCATGATTCACTGTGATAATCAAAGCTGCATCAAACTTTCATTAAATCCATTTTTTCATAATCGATCCAAGCATATAGAAATTCCTTACCATTACATAAGAGATATGGTAGACAAAGATGTTATCAAATTGGTTTACATCAGCACTGAAGAACAAAATGCTGACATTTTCACCAAGCCCCTTGCCAAGTTGAAAACAAAATACTTCAGAGGTAAACTTGGTATGACTAAATTATAGTTGAGATTTTTGAGATTGAATCTCAGCCATATGTATTTTATATTCATGAATATTATAATGTAAATTATTACAATATTACATTTGTGTGTTATATCATGGAAGGTGACGATCTTTCATGTGATATATGGGTAAGGTTGCTATTGTGAGGTGACGACCTCAACAATAGTCTAACTTGTTATCAAGCTTGACTACATTAAGTTGTTGTCCCGGAATGTGCCGGATATCTTGATACTAAAATTGTGATGTTATCACTTAGTGTTGTGATAACAATTATATCATGATTGACTCCATTAAATTGCTGTCCCGGACTGTGCCGAATATCATGATATTGAGGTTCTTGATTTATTATCATGACAAACTACATTAGATTGTTGTCCCGAAGTGTGTCGGAGGTCATGATGATTTGTATGTCAAGATGGACTATGCATGTCCGAAATTATAATACCTGTGATATTGGAGACTTCATTGTCATCCTAGGATCAAGGTTGTTATCTGATAGACTTCATTTAGTTGTTGTCCCGAAGTGTTGGAGATCAGATAACTTACATTTCTCTAAAATGTAAATTTATATACAAGCTTTTCAAAATGATTAAAAAGTGTTGTTCAAATCCTCTTTTGCTAAGAGAGAGTGTTGAGAAATAGCTTCATTCGGATTGAAGCATATATGTAAACTAATACATATACATATATGTTAGAGTGAAAATAATATATATATATATATATATATATAGATATATATATTAATTCTAATATAATCACATATATATAAGTTGAACTTATTGATTGCTTACTGCCCAATGGCAGAACGATAACTATCGTGAGTTTATCATCGTGAGTAAACTGATGAAGTAAAGCATGATCAATAACATGTTAATACGATAGTGATAGTGGTTATCGTTATCGTTATTAACATGTAGTGTGTCGATACCATGTTAATAATGATAACGATAACCACTATCGTCATCGTATTAACATGGTTCTTATAAACTATTATTATCATTGTCGACCGTTGTGTTTACGTAGGGTCACGACCCTACATAGCATAAGCCACATATGGTCATGCCCCTACATAAGCATACCCTTCATCATAATACCTATATATATGAGGTATCGATGCGTGCTGTGAGATACAATCATAAACAATGGAAAATATATTATCACAGCTAGCATACGATACTAGTAATTCTGCATTATTAATATCTATCAATCTCAGCAATATTATAGTCAATATTCAGACTGAGATAAATTCTGGAAACAAAAAGGTTAAAGACTATTGATTTTCTCTATCATAGATCCATATTCCTTAACAATCTCCTTAGCATTCAATTGGTGGAACATATTGACATAATTCTAAGGAAGGAACAGCAGTTGGCATCCATTTCAATCTCAGAATTCATCTAAGAAAGCTACAGGTCTGATTGAAACCAGATCTCCTTTCAAATGCTAGAGCGAAGTGAGGGGTTTGGGTAGGATATTTGATGTGATGTGATTCCAAGCAAGACCCCACCCTCTTTTATTTTCAATTCTCAGATTTCAATCGTCAAAAAATTCAAAATTAAGGGAATAATCAGACCTGGAGTTCTTGCTTATAATCTGAAAATGATGGTTATTTTGGCTAATGAGTTGAGTTGTTAGGAGTCCCATATCCTTCCAAGGGTAACCGTGATAGAAGAATCACATTTTGAAATCTGGGACTTTTTGTGGATTGAAAGACTTAATTGTTTCCAGATTTCTAGCTATAAGATCAAGCTTATTTTGAAAATCCATTCTCATTTGAAGGCTAATGTGATTACATTTCATGAAGATTTTAAGTTTTGTTATTTCATGTTTAATTATCATCTCGTAAACTTAATACCTTTTCTTCTCTTGTTTTGTAAGGAAAATTGTTGAAGGAGGCAAGGAAATGCTTAAGATTTCAAGCTCGAGGACTTCAAATGAGAAAGGGAAAGCAACCAAGGGAAAGGTGGATAAGAAGGAGAAAGGGCTGAATTGAGATTCATTTTGGGAACAACTTAGAAAATAAGAGTGTTGCTGGTATACATGTCCTCCATCATCACGCCAACAAGTGGATACTCCAAGCTCAAGTTCAAAGATCTCAAGTGGGAAGGAAGTTCACACCAAGCTACCAAAGGATAAGGTCAAGGCATCGAAAGAAACATCAAGATAAAAGTTCAATCAAGTTCGAATCATGGCAAAGAGAAAGTTTCAAAGAGAAAAGATGGAGAAGAGTTGAGAAGATGAAGTAATTTGGGAATATGCCATCATGTTGGAAAGCACGGCAGTGTTGAGTATCAAGAGATATTTTTCCTTCACAAGGATTGGTCAAGCCTACAGGATAAAGATGATGAGGTGGCAATTGGGTGTCTTCTCCGATAAGAAAATTCCAATTTCAAGCACAAGCAATCACAACATGCCAAGTGTCCTATTTTCTCATTGGTTGAAAAATCATTGTACTTTTCTTATTGGCCCATGATTTGGTGCCCTCTTGTAATTGGTTGAAAGTTTGGCAACCCTAATTAGGGTTTCTAGGGATTAATCTTGGCCCTTGATTTCAAATGAATCTTGGCCCTTCGTTGTAATTGGACATCTATAAAAGGCCAAGGCCTTCTCATTTGTAAGGGGTTAGCTATTTAGTTAGAGAGAGAGAGAGAGAGTTAGATCCAAGGTTGTAGAAGCTAGAAAGCTAGTAGGAGATTAGAGTAGGTTAGCCAAGGGAGACTTGATCAAATTGTTGTTATCATACTACCAAAATTATTCCTTCTTTCATTGTTGGCTTTCATGGTGAATGTATGTGACGTTGGAGTATTGCATGGTTTCTTCAATCTTTCACTTGGAGTAGATTTCCTTACATGTTGAAGTAGTTTAGTTGAATGGAAGTAATTGTGGATGTTTACTTGATTGACTCGACATATCTGGGCCACTAGCCTCTTGTTGATTGTAAGTGTGCCTTGTGTGGTAAGCCGATGAAAGTACTTAACTTCAATTGATATTTAATCTTTAGTTTGCATCAATTTGATGGGATTGAAGAGGAGATATTGATTTGAAAACCATTGGAGTATTCCTTAGAAGCTTGCACTAGGTGGGTGGAGGTCATTGATAAAACAATATCTAGTAGAGTCCAAGTCCATCCATGATTCCTTGCATTCTTAGTTAGAAGTAGTAGAAGTTAAGCTTATGCCCCGTTTGTTTGCTGGAAGATGGCTGGAAGATGAAAACGGGAAGATATATTTTTGTACGGCCAAATTCTCATTTTGGTCCAAATTGAGAATTTGGCAAATTCCACCTTTTTTGTGGAATTTGCCAAATTCTCATTTTGGACCAAAATGAGAATTTGGCTGTACAAAAATACGTCTTCCCGTTTTCATCTTCCAGCCATCTTCCAGCAAACAAACGGGGCCTTAAGTTTAAGTTGAAGTTGAAGTTGAAGAATTCAAAGAGCAAAACTACATGTTCATTGCACATTGTGACGCCAAGTCTTTAGAAGTGCAAGTAAGTTGATATCCGTTGAATGAATAACATAAGTCCCCTAAGCGATTACCAACACATCACATTATTTCACTGAGTGAGTATCCACAGTTAAAGGAACCTTGAAGTCATTTCATGATCTTACTTTGCAAGCTTAGCATGAGAGATGACCTTATATCAAGAGAGGATTGAATAGTTGATGTTTCATCTCGAAACATTGGGTATTTGATTCTGCATGTCGTAGTGGAATAAAACTCACATCAACACCTCCATGGTTAAACTCACTCTGCTTGCAACCTCATTTGCAAAATCTTCAACAAGTGTTGTCCCTTATAAACCATTCATTAGAAAGCCCCTTAAGCTCATCAATTGATTAGATATTTTCAACAACAAGTCAAATTGTGATATTGCTATTAGGATTCAATTGTGTAGTTTTTTGAGTTAAACTCATTGACCCATGTTTCATGAGTAGTGGTTCACACGAACCCATCTCTCATGAGAATGAATGGAACACTTAACACTCATTGCATCTAGGTGATGCTCATAGAGGTAAAGCACCAAGATTTCCTGAGAGCTCACCCATCCCAATACTCCTGCAGCTCGAGCGCGCTTTACTACGGAGTTTCCTCCATGGTTAAACCCACTCTGCTTGCAACTTCATTTTCAAAACCTTCAAAAAGTATTGTGCCTTATAAACCATTCATTAGAAAGCCCCTTAAGCTCATCAATTGATAAGATATTTTCTATAGCAAGTCAAATTGTGATATTGCTATTAGGATTCAACTGTGTAGTTTTTTGAGTCAAACTCATTGACCCATGTTTCATGAGTAGTGGTTCACACGAACCCATCTCTGATGAGAATGAATGGAACACTTAGCACTCATTGCATCTAGGTGATGCTCATAGAGGTGAAGCATCGGGACTTCCCAGGAGGACACCCATCCTAGTACTAGTCTAGGTTGAGTGCGCTTAACTATGAAGTTTCCTCCATGGTTAAGCCCACTCTGCTTACAACCCCATTCGCAAAACCTTCAGCAAGTGTTGTGCCTTATGAACCATTCATTAGAAAGCCACTTAAGCTCATCAATTGATAAGATATTTTCCACAGCAAGTCAAATTGTTATATTGCTACCAGGATTCAACTGTGTAGTTTTTTGAGTCAAACTCATTGACCCATGTTTAATGAGTAGTGGTTCACACAAACCCATCTCTCATGAGAATGAATGGAACACTTAGCACTCATTGCATCTAGGTGATGCTCACAGAGGTGAAGCACCAGGACTTTCCGGGAGGTCACCCATCCCAGTACTACTCCAGCTCGAGCGCACTTAACTACAAAGTTTCCTCCATGGTTAAACCCATTGTGCTTGCAACCTCATTTGCAAAACCTTCAGCAAGTGGTGTGCCTTGTAAACCATTTATTAGAAAGCCCCTTAAGCTCATCAATTGATAAGATATTTTCCACAGGAAGTCAAATTGTGATATTGCTATCAGGATTCAATTGTGTAGTTTTTTGAGTCAAACTCATTGACCCATGTTTCATGAGTAGTGGATCACACAAACCCATCTCTCATGAGAATGAATGGAACACTTAGCACTTATTGCATCTAGGTGATGCTCACAGAGGTGAAGCACGGGGACTTCCCGGGAGGTCACCCATCCCATTACTACTCTAGCTCGAGTGGGTTTAACCATGGAGGAAACTTCGTAGTTAAGCACGCTCGAGCTGGAGTAGTACTGGGATGGGTGACCTCTTGGGAAGTCCCGGTGCTTCACCCTTGTGAGCATCACCTAGATGCAATGAGTGGTAAGTGTTCCATTCATTCTCATGAGAGATGGGTTCATGTGAACCACTACTCATGAAACATGGGTCAATGAGTTTGACTCATAAAACTACACAGTTGAATCCTGATAGCAATATCACAATTTGACTTGCTGTGGAAAATATCTTAACGATTTTAATATGATTTTAATGCAAAAAGGCCATTGAAATTTGGCTCACCGTTTGGTCAACAATTTTTTCATGAATCTGGTTTTTTTCAGGGAATAAATCGGTTGGCTCTAGGATTCAGGATTTATTGGGATTTTTTGCAGATTTTTGCTTCTATGTTTGAACAATTCATCTAATGTAAAATGATTTAAAAATTTATTTCTAGCTACAAAAAGTACAAAGTATAGACAAGTTGAGAATCACAAGTGACAATCATTTAAAGGACAGATTAGTATTTTCAAACAAGTTATGCATAGCTGGATTGAATAACAGGCTTAGAAATTAGAGTAATTGTCCTGCTAAACCCAGCCATATTTAACCCAGAGTAAAAGATATTGCAAAACTGCTGAATCTAAACCCAAATTTGAGCCAGCAACAAAGTTTTTAATTTTGTTCTTTTTCTTTTATAAATGTTTTATCCAAGTTCAGTGCTTATTATTCTTTTGATAGTGTTTATACCAATATTTTTTTCAGATTGTGTTGTTGAGATTTGGATTTAAAGATGCTGCAGTACCTTTTGTATGTTTATGCTGCTATTTTGCTTTTCCTAGCAATTCCAAAGCTTCTTTGATATTGTACTATCTAACGTATTCTCCTTGGTGCCATGTAAATGACAGTGCCCTAGCAGCTTTTTACACGAGGAGCTTTGTGGAGAGATTCCCTGATATAAAACCACCATTGCTTGAGGTTCTACATTGTGCATTAAGCAATATTTTTAGGTTTTCAATTACTATTGAATTCATTGAAATTAATAGCCATGTTGTATTTGATTACTGTGCTGAGCATAGACTAATCTAATATGTTTTCCAGAATTGAAATGTTTTAGGTGGCAGTCATTTTTATCAGCATTAATATTCAATTCCTTTGTGACAAATGTTTGTGTTCAGTTTGGTTCTGTTTCATTATTTTTTATGTTTGGGTAAATCTTCTTTGAATTACAAGTTGAACTGTAAAATATTGTTACGTTCTGTAAGGAATCTTAAAGATATTGAATGCAAAATGAGGGCTTGATTTTTTAATGCGTTGCTAAGTAATGTAGAAAATGTGAATTATTGCAATGGAGCCACAAGCAACTAGAATCATATCCTGAAACATAAGACTAGCCTGGCAATTTTATGGGAGCAGTTTTATCCAGTACTAGTGAAATTGTTGTCTTGATCTGGTACTTTCAATCTCTCTCCACCTTCCTAATATCTCAAAGATTTGGTCCCTTAAAAGAAGGAAAGTTATTTAGTTATATCTTAAGGATATAATGCACTTTATTTAAAAAAAAGCCTTAATTTTGGATCTCCCTACTTGTTATACCTTATATATGATGAATTGCTTTTTAGTAACACCGGTCACTTCTGATAATTTGGACCCATTCACATAATTTCAGTTTTACATCCTGTTCAATTTGTGTGCTTGTCCTTCAATTCATTGAACTTTTTGAATTTTCCAAAGGTAACTTGATGGGCCTATGCCAATTCAATGCTGGTTTTCCTTTTACTATACTACGACGTGTCACACTAATCTTGATTCAGGTGAGTTGCTTGCTTGGATTTTCATACCTACTTGTTAAGCAGATTTATGTGTTTCAAATTGCCTGTCACAAAGCCATTTTGTTTGCCTTGAACATGCAAACAATTATGCTTGAGTGGAAGTAAGACAAGGATGGAAATTGATGTTTTAGAGGCCATCTCTAGAATTTTGTTTTTCATAAAAACACTGGAATAAATCAGAATTATGCCCAATTAATCGGGAATTGCCAGTGATGCTGATTTATTCCCCAAAAAATACAAGTAATTGGTCAATGATTTTCAACATCTTTTTGGCAATTTTTAGCGTGATTAATCTGGTAAAAATTGCGATTAATTGGCGGCAAAAAAAACACACATTTCTAAACCCCTAGACGGAAAAAGGCGTGAATTGTAGAGGGAAAAAACCTGCCGAAATGCAATGCAATATTCTAAGATGGATGTGCGACAATCATATGACATTGCTAGGCTTGTTTCGATCGAGATACAAAGGGATGCGAAAGGACACAAAGGGGCAGAAAGCATTGAGCAGTCAAGAAGTTGTAACGTCCCTGTTTTCATGAGCAATGGAATTTGTGGGATTAGCCTGTTCTTATGACCCTCGTAGGCTAATCAGGTTGTTAGAGGGGGCCATTGGCAGAGTCAGAGGCCAGTTTCCACTTTGGAGGTTTGTGATGCTGGGATTGCTCTTCATTTGAGTCAGATTGACACACTTACTATTTATAGTAAGTGTTTATTTTTGGGATAGTCACGGTTTCTACTTCTAGCAAGGTGCCTGAGTATTGGTGTCAGTTGGAGTTGTGGAAACATTTGCAGAGCTTTCACTTTCAAGGATTTCCTATTTACAGTAAGTCCATTATTGGCCAGTTACTATTTATGGCCGGGCATTATGGCGTCAAGCTCAAGCAGTGAGTAATTGCATTGCGGGTCATTCATCTAGAAGAATTAATAAGCTATTTGTTAATTGATGATTATTAATTAAGTTATACTTAATTACTTAATTAATAATTAAATGAGCTTATTATAACGTGCCAAGTTATTAAATGTTTATTTGATAAAGTTACACTTTGGCGCATAAAGTTATGGAGAGAAATATAATTGATTATTATATTTCAAACACTTCAGAAGAAAATGTGAGGATAACTAAGTTTGTTTAAGTTATGAAGTGTGTGATGAAGAAGCTAGGGTTCGATTTCTCTTGGGAGAATATAAAAGTCATTGAGGAGAAAATCGAATGCATTATTCATTCATTCTTGTCATTTTTTATGAAGAGAATTCTGAGTTTCGAATGGAGACTATGAGAGTTTGTTCCAACAGCTGAAGAATTGTAAATTCTTCTCTGCTTTAGACACTTTGAGTGGGTTCTTCTTTGCCTGCGAATTGTGTGAAGTTTTAATCAGCTCTGCGGTTTCTTTGAAGACAATAGTTTGAGTTTTAGCGCCATGAAAGAAGTCCTATTCAAGATTATTAAGATGCCATTTCATGGTGATTGTTTTGGTTCATTTGTTGGACGTGGAGCATCTTCTCTAGCAACCGCCACCTTTCATAGCAGTTGTAGCCAGCATTGAAGCCGCTGGAAACATTCACAGCCGCCATCTTTCCTATTACTTGCAGCCAGTATGGTAGCCGTACGGAAGATATAACTGGTTACTCTTATAATCAATTTGCTCGTATTGGTTATGTATTATTTTATATCAGCATTTGATGGTTTCGATTTCAGATTCAATGAGAATATACAGTTACTTGGCGTGATGGTTATTTTGCATTAGGAGTTTAAATGATTGTTTAGCAATTTGCAGTCTTCTTATATGTGACCTAGATAATATGTTAATCTTGTCTTTCATGTCCACTAGCATATGACGTGAACAATATGTCCATTTCGTTCTGACATTTGTGAAATCTGTGCTGTCATGAAATAGTTGACACATGCAACTTATTTAATGCTTTCTAGCACAAAAATGCATGCAAATGCCCTTTACTCATGAAGTGATTCAAGCTTTGGCCAAATCATTTTATTGATTATTCTTTATTTATTCCCTTATGCACAACTTGGGAGCTACTTGGCATCAAGCTTTGGCCAAATCATTTTATTGATTATTCTTTATTTACTCCCTTATGCACAACTTGGGAGCTACTTGGCACCTTCTCGACACATGCCTTTTTATGGAATTTAGTTACCCAACACTATCATTATGTCTTGGTAGCATTTTTATTACCTTGATTTTTACCTTCAATGATTAATTGTTCAATCAATTTATCATCCTTATTTGAATTAAACATGGCTATGCTTCTAGTTATTATTCCAAGTCTATTAGCCAATAGATCACACAAAATGGTTTGCCTTAAACAAATGATAATCACACAATTTAAGTACAAAATCACTTATAGCAGAAGATTTAATCAGATTGTAGCCTCAGAAATGAACTTAGCATATACAAAAGTTCACATAAAAGCATCGAAGTATGACTGAAATACTTTCCTACTCATATCAAAACAAATCCTATACTTTTTTTTGTGTGAGTTGATTGCAATAGTGTATGTTCCATTTGTGGAATAACAAATCCTAAATGTGATATTGCTATCAGGATTCAACTGTGTAGTTTTTTCTAGTCAAACTCATTGACCCATGTTTCATGAGTAATGGCTCACAACAACCCATCTCTCATGAGAATGAATGGAACACTTAGCACTCATTGCATCTAGGTGATGCTCACAGAGGTGAAGCACTTGGACTTCTCGGGAGGTCACCCATCCCAGTACTACTCCAGCTCAAGCGCGCTTAATCATGGAGTCTCCTCCAAGGTTAAGCCCACTTTGCTTGCAAACCCAATTTGCAAAAACTTCAGCAAGTGTTGTGCCTTATGAACCATTCATTAGAAAGCCCCTTAAGCTGATGAAGAGGAGTTCAGGAGGAAGCCCAAGAATCCTTGTAACTAAAGAGGAATCCTTTAGACATGTTTTAAATCCTTCAGAGTCTGCAGCCTTTCTTTGTTGTCTTTTGTTTGACTGTGGTTGAATCCACTCTGCGTGTCTAGTTATGACTAGCAAATTTTTTGACATGCTATTACTAATAAATCTTTGGTCTTGTAAAGCTGGTTTAAGTTTCAAAAAGCTGCTTCAAGTTTTCTAATAGCCAAGTGTGTGCATTGTATAGAATATTATATATAAAAATAAATAACTTAAACTCAACAGTGTCAAATAGAAGGTAATTGTTTTCTCAACTAAAAATTGCAAAGCTATGCGGTATAAAGTAAATTTCAATATAAGGTTTCCGTTACGATTTAAATTTCATAGATCAAATTAGTCGTAAAAGAGATTGTTGTACTTCATAGGCAGGTTCGAGGAGGAAACTGAAGCTTTATATTTTCTCATTCTTAGAGCCAACTTGTGCATATGTGTATGAAAGACAGAGATGGAGCAAGTGTTGTCATCTGATTGTGTTGACAGTAAATTTTTTAAAGTTGTTTGACGTCTAAAATATCTTTTCTTTTCTGCAGCTTTATGCATGTTTCTGGCAAGATCCAAGTGAGCATGTTCGGATGGCTGCACGTAGCTTGTTTCACTGTGCAGCTGCAAGAGCGATTCCAAGTATTCTTCGTTGGGAGAGATTAAGTACAATCGACTCTCCAGAACATGAAGGGACAACTCTTGTAGCTAATTTAGATTTAAAGCTGGACTCAGGATGGAGTTCTCAATCTGAACTGATTGATATTTTGAACTGGTTGGATTCATATGAGGCTGAAGATTGGATCCCTATGATTGGGGGAACAGAGGGAGATGCAAAGGCTTCACGCATTATTGCAGGTGCAGCATTAGCAGTCTGGTATCCCAGCTTGGTGAAATCAAATTTGGCTACAGCAGTTGCTTCTCAGCTTGTCAAGTTAGTGATGACAGTGAATGGTAGACATAGTCCAACTGCAGCAGAACTCTTAGCGGAAGGGATGGATACTACATGGAAATCACATATTGCTTCAGATATACCACATTTAATTCGTGATGTTTTTCTTTTAATTGAGTGCCTAAGTGGAAGTGCATCTGGAAATGCAGGTTCTTTACAAAAGCCCGTGATTGCCATGACAATACGAGAAACTCTGACTGGAATTCTCCTTCCAAGTTTGGCAATGGCAGATGTATTAGGATATTTGCATGTTGTTGAAAATCAAATATGGACTACAGAGTCTGATTCATCTGTCCACTTAGTGTCACTGATGACTCTTGTGAGAATTATACGAGGTGCCCCAAAAGCAATGGTTCCCTACGTGGACAAGGTATGCCTCCTTTTCATATAGCAAAATCAGTACAAGGTATTGAGCATGTGTAGAATGTGGCTGTGCTTTTTTAGCAGTTAACTTTACCAAAAGAAAATCCATATCGTTGTTATCTAGTAATCATCATTTGAGCTGGGGTCTCATTTGGATGTGTTAATAAGTACAACACTGAGATTTTACCGTTGATTATTCCTGAGTTTCTACATTCAATATTGTTGAACTAATATCTAATAAGTGTGACTGTTATTTGCACAATATCTCCATACATTGGTCTTGGCCAATAGTATGGAGAATATGAAAGAAACATTATTGTTATATCTTATTCTTGCTTTGGTCCAATTCACTAGGGATCCTGTATCTTGTTTGGAATATCACATTCATTTCCTTGATTTTTTCAGCACTCACTGAGTCTTTTTCTGATGCCTTCATATTTTTCTGACTCAAATTTGCAACTCTCTAGATGTTTGAAAGTAAATAGAAGATTTGATTTTTGTTGTTAAAAATACCACTTAATCTAAAACCAAAATTACAAACTACTTTTCTAAAGTGCCTTTGCAAAAATCTAAATATGCATAGAAATCCACAAAAATCAGTCATGTATGGATGTTGAATTTGTTTCATTGGAAAGTCACACTCTTAAAGTAGATTAAAGATAACTTACACATTTTTATCTTTACTGTAAGAAAGCAATGCCTGCATCTCTAAGGTCTTTTTGGTACTGTTTTTATATGATAAATTATTAAATGGCAGACTCACTTAGCATTGATATTTGAACACCATTTATATGCGCATAAAATATAAGGAGATCTGGCTGGGCAGGTAAATAATATATAAGTATACCCTTAATTACACAACTACCTCTGTAGTCTTTGATCACAATTAAATATTTGGACAACAATAGTATATATTGATGTTAAATAGTCAACTCCAGAAATAGAAAGGAAAATCTTATTTGAAATACAGTCTCTATTATTAGACATGATTTATTCTATGCTACAGGTATTAATTTATATTAACATAAAATTATCGAGCTTCATACTAAACTAATCTACAATTGCATGAACCATAAACAATCAAACCCAGGATGACATTAGGATATCATAATTCCAAAATGGATATTTTGTTTCTTGATCCTTCTTAGGCATGAGCTTCTTTCATTGGATATATCTCAAACTATTCTCTGAAAAGTAAACAAAGATAAGAGAATGAAATTCTATTTATGTCTAGGAATGACAATTGTAGATCAATTAAGATAAATGTGTGATGCCCCACCCTAGGTGGACATTTGCTAACACAAATTTTCTGTTTGTTTGGTTTGATTTGGTAAATGTTTGTGATATATTGACAATGTTTGATACAACAATTTACTGCAGAAAAAAAACAGGAGATGTTGCAATAACAAATTTTTAACCTAAACTGAAATGGCATTGACAACACATAGCTGAAAGTTTCAGATTTTTATACCAGCTTAAATACTCGGTATTTTCACAATATATTGACAACCCAGCTCATAAAATAACCCCTATTATCTAAAATAACAGTACCCAAAAAATCAAGGAGTTACAATTCAAGAACTCACAGGTAAACATGCTTTGAAACCCTCTGAAGATGGATACCAGAATAAGTATAAAGTTTGCAGCAGTCATACAACAGAGAGAATAATCCTCACGCCACTGAAAATGGAGTCTTCAATCAACTATTTAAAAATCCTTGCTAGTTCTGGAAATAAATACTCTAAATCTGCACCAATTTGATTTCCACGTGCCAATGAAGAAGTCTCACACCGGCAATAAAGATATTCAATAATAACTGTTTTCGATAACTTCTAATATGCAAATAAACCCTTGTAAAATCTGATATAAATCTCCACTTTTAAGCACAAACAGGACCTCTGAATAAAGCCACCAATATTTGCACAATCGAAGAGGCTACGTTCTCCAAGATTGAAAATTACAGTGAAACCCTAGGTTTCTTCCTCAAAGCCAAAGCTTCTTTAGGAAAGACAAGTGGTTGAATGATTCAAGAAATAATCCAATCCCTTTTCAAAAAGCTTTTATATAATATTTAATTTGTATTTGGCTTCATCTCATTTAATTTCATTTACTTTTCCCTCCATTTGGTGCACAACAAAATAATATAAAGTATATTTTAATAATCACTTATATCTCCCTTTAAATTGGCTCTTTACATTATTCCTCATAAACACTTTACAATCATTAAGTAATCCCTTTATAAAGAAGTCAAATAAAATCATTAAATGCTCACTTTATAATTTGACTTTATGATATCAAATCCGCTTTAATTATAAAGTCACATTAACTCAATATAATATTCCCTTAAAATAATTAATTATTATTAAAGTAACACTTTAATAATAATTAATGTCATAACTCCATTAATAACCATTATTTAATGATTTTGACTTAATCTCTGGCTAGCCCACTGCTCTCACTCTCAATCTGGATGCCTTACTAAAAATAGTAAGGGTTCCTCTCTAACATCCATTGACTTACTATAAATAGGAAGTCCGTCAAAATGAAGCCAGAAACCTCTGAATAGCAATGCCTCAGAAAAAATGAAAGATTTGGTTAAATGAACACTTTCAACGACCACCTGAAGAGCTCCAAAACTCTCAAACTAGACCCTCTATTCCACCATACTAGCCTATGAGGGTCAAAATAATAGGCTAATCCCTCAAACTTTGATGCTCACGGTAATGGGGACATTACTGTTCTCCCTCTCTGAAATTGCTTGTCCTCAAGCAATCTCTACTACGAAGCAACTCCACTCCACTAGAGGTCCAAAAGATGAAATGTGAAATGTCCCACGCATCTCCAATCAAATCTTGTAGTACCAACATACACACAACTGCGCAAGGACAAACATCATGCCAACTATCCAACCCTTGCACACAAGAATAGTGCATCAAAATCAAAACATGTTCAAGAAGGCCAAGGATGAACCGATATACTCTCAGCACACTGAACATGTTACAATGCTCAACTGTAAGCCCTGTCTAGAATCCTGATGCACCCAAAGAATCCCAAACCTACATTTAATGTTGAGCTGAATGTCGGGATCCCAAATCATTCTGTAGAGTACTCCATCCAAACCATGTGGCATCAACATGATACCATTGTATAGTGCAACTAAGTCAACCCCAATAGAAGGAAGAAGCAATCTACCAGCTAGAACGATCCCTGGATCCCATTCGCCAATGCGGAAGTTTGCCATGAGAAACACTCCCAGACCTCCACTGCTCAAATCTGATGTCAACTTTACCATGCCAGAAGTGGTGAAGCCAATGAATGGGAGTCGGGACTCATCCAAATAGTACTGCTAAACCTGACACGACTCAGCTCCCAATGCAAACCAAACTCACATTCATCTTCTCTGTAGAGATATGAATAATTGAAAGTATTTGCATCACCACAACTATCTCCGTATTCTACTAAACGCACTGACTCCGCAAGTAATCCAACTTGCAGCTATCGATAGCATCTATTAAAAATAGTGAATACCAATCCTACAATAGATGGTATAACCTCGGAACCAATCCACACCGATGCATCATCCAATTCTTTGTGTGTGGATCAAAAGGAAAATGATGAGCGTTCTCGACTATGTAATTACGGAAGAAGGCTCCAACCTCAGTCAATGACTCATCACTAGCAATACTGGAACCAAGAGACGGCTCCAATCTTTGATCCCGAATTACTGACTGGGTAGGGCCTTTGGCAACTTGCTTCGCAAACCCAACCTCAAAATCTCTATGAGGAAACATTGTAGTCAGAGTACCTACAATGACTCCCACAAAATGTTTGATAGTGCATGAACCTTGAATGGAAGTATCCCTAGTGACCCCAAACAAACCCTCCTGAAACTTCAAACTCTCAAGCAAGTACTCATCATATGTACTGGCACAGTAAAAAAGAAATAAGGCAAAATCAACCTTATCCTCTGACTTTATGACACAAGTCGTCTATCACCATCAGCTACTTGAGATGAAGTAACAAATTTGCTTCGAGGATAGGGAAACAAATCAACATGAGAGCCAGACTCCCAACTAGATCACACCCTGTGAATCTCTTGTGAAGATGATGGAGTAGCGTCGTGTACCAACACACAACTCTCGAGAGAATCCACCATTGACACACAAGAGCTATAAACAATATGAACCGCATCATCTGACATAGTACTGATCTCAAGAGAACTTGACGCAACATGTGGTTCTCTGTTGCTCTTAATCCAAGTACTCATCCCATCTGAGACTACTGCGCTAGATTCTGTGATGGTTGTAGCCACATCCCCACTAGAACCCGTGGATATCAAATCATCACCAATTGCCACTGTAGGAAACTGTACTGTAACTGCACATGGTGAAGATTGTGCTCAACTCAACTCCACGGTAAACTCCATGATACCCCCTGTCTGTAATGAGAATTTAATAACTAAAATAATGACAATTAAAATATAATATTATTAACCTTCCCAATAATGACCAATCTTTATAATATAATCCATTTTTAATAATATATCAACAATATAATAGATTTTTCAATTAGATATAATATAATATTATATCAGTATGGGAAAACAATAATATAATATATCAGTATTATTAGATATAAAGGAACTAATATTATATAAATATTATATCTAATAATATATAATTATTAGATATAATATCAAAATAATGTCATGTTCCCTTTCTAGAGTGGACATCAGAGACGGAGGAGTTGGCCTATCATTGGAGTCTCGTAGGCTAGTAGAGATGGATAGGGACTCATTCAGTGCATACAATGACCGGGCTTGGCTTTATAGGTAGTGTTGGGAGCCAGTTGGTGTCATGTCCCCTTCTTAGTGACATGGACTTTTTTCCGAGGATTAGCCTATTATGGGCTCTCGTAGGCTAATGTTGTTGCGGGGGGAGCCATTTTTGGCAACTATCTGGAGATTAGATGGCTTTATATGTGGTTGGGGGAATGGCTCTTTATTATGTTTTATTGTTATATTACTTTATCGGGGCCATTTGTTATAATTTGTTGTTGAGTTGCACTTTTTAAAAAAAAAAAGTAATATTTCAAAAAGTGCAAATATTTTAATAGAACATTTGGGATGATTCTCGAAGTTTTAAGTGACTTCTAGTGGAAGCCAATGGAAAATAATAAATAGACCTCATGGTCTCTCATTTTGGACATCCAAGTTATTATTGCTATTGCTATTCTCTCTATGAGCATTTGTGGAGCCATTGGGTCTGCAGATTTTCAGCTTATCATTGGGAACGGAATCTCCCAATTGATTGCATAACTAAGGGAGTGAAATATCTCTTGAAGGGTTGCATTTGTGGAGGTGATATTTCAGTAACTTCACTAGGGCATCACTGGGGCATAAACCTATTCTGAGGACATCTACATTTCAGCGAGGGTTTGTACTGAGGAGCTTCATTACAGGGCATCAATCTTGAAGGAGAAGAGGTATTTGGATGCTGGTCATGATCATCTGCAAGTC
>MU227581.1:1016100-1035727 GCA_018584345.1 Thuja plicata | reverse complement strand
TGAGCAGAGACCTCGCGGGTGTGCAATGACGATGCGCCAATAATGGCGTCGCGCGGGATGAATGGGTTGATCAGAAGCGTCGCGTTTGACAGTAAACAGTACTGCAAAGAGTTGTAGAAGCTTATTCTAGAAAGACCAGACGAGAACCGACGGATATCAAACGTGAACCAGACGTAGGAACTCGCGCAAAAGACCAGACTAATAATTTCGTGAGAAATTATACCTATTTCGAAAAACTTGAATATATAGCTCTGATACCATAAAACAGTGCTAATAAAGAAATGATTGATTTCAAAGAATTTGATTGAATTCAGAATGAGCGATATGCTCATAAATAATACAGGGATATTTACAATAATAGCAAGTTTCTAAAAAGAAACTGCAACAGAGATCGAAACTGATCTGATAATAGAATGTACATTAAAACTAAATTTAGCATATTCTATTATTATGGTGGGCCATATAATTAAGATTTGTATCAACTCAAACACATAAGTGGCGCTTAGCAAATCATCAACGATCTATTAGTTAAACAAACAAACAAAGATTAATGTTTATTAGTCAAATAAACACGTTGCTGAAGGGCCACAATCTCTGAAGAGATCCACCTCTTCGATCCCAAGGGGCATATCGCTAGTGGTAGTTGTATAAGAAGATGTCTTTGATCAAGTAGATAATTATTGATATAGGATCTGGAAAAAGACAAGAAATTGAGCAGGCACAAAAATATAAGTAATAACAGAGGAGAGATGGATCCTTGGGTGTTATAGTCATCGGGTATGCATCTGATCTTGATGTTTACAGTTAAATTAGATTAAGATAAATCTGAAGAAACATATAAATACAGACAGACATATATAGTAGTATAAATAATGCTGAATCCTTGTTGCTATAGTAATGAGAAAAGAAGGCTGAAGCAACAAAAGAATGGCGGTCTAAATCCCAAAAGGATAGTTCCCAAGATAGGGTGGCACTCAACGACCCTTCAAAACTTTGAGGGCATGGGTCCCAAGATAAGATAAGGGCTTGGATATGTAAACATTGAGGGAATCTATCAAGTGGTCTCTAAGCACTTTGGATTGCATTCAGGCCTTCTCCCCTCTCAAACCAAAGTAATAACGGGATCAGGCTTAGAACCAAAGAATTATAAGTAGCACAAGGAATCAAATTACTTGATATGTGTAGTAATGGATATTTTTCTCTACTTATATGATAAAATAATATATGGAATAAATGTATTTTTGTCATTTCTACTTAGGACATGAGAATTGGGATTAATTCAGGTAAAAAAATATTGACTATAAACTAGTAGGGGATATTACAAACTCCTCTAACCGTGATTGTGACTCTTGAAGGGCGAACTGGGTGCTCTCCAATGAGTCCATAGTCACCTCAAGCTCATAAGTGAGCTCATCAACCTCCTCTTCCTTCCCCTTCAGTGCATTGTAGCAAATACAATCCAACTTGAGAAGAAAGCCCCTATCAACAAGTAGCTGCAAGTAATTATGTTTCATTATCCCAATGGCTTCTCGTAGTGAATGGATGTAAGAACCCCTTTCAGGCTCTTGCTGCTGTACTGTTTTGTTTTGAGAGTTTTATAATGTTTTTTGTATTTTTGCAAGGGTTTTTGACATAAAAAGAAAATAACATAACGCTGAAATACTGAATAGAAAATGAACTACTGCTGCCTTTATTAATTTTCAATGAATCAAACTCAGTACAAATGATAGTATCTGAATGAATAACAACAAATAAGACTGGGTTCAATACACATAAAAACCTGGGAATTTATTGATGAAAATCGCACTTTCCCAGCATAACTGCTTCTCAGCATAAAGATGCCTTCTGTAGTATTCTTCTCACGCTGGATGAATGAGGGCGTACTGTCTGCAATCCAACTTCTCTGTAACCTGTAAATCAGTGTTGTAACTGCTGAAGTAATAATAGAAGTCTCTGGATGAAACCTCCGCTGGATATCAAATTCACCAGATATCTCACTGGCTCAAATGATGAACACACAGAAGAACGACGTTCTCCAATGGCTGCACTGTCAAACCCTTTTTCAAAGCTCAAGAGTAGAAGAAAATTTCAATCAATAATGAAAACTGGATGCCCTTTGCTTCTCATGCTAAGCATATATATCCTTCCAAGTCTAAATCGCACCAAAAAGCAGAGTTTGCAATTTCTGTCAAGCAAGTATGATTTAATGTTATAAACATTAAAACCATGATATATTTTATCATTTAGACTTAGGAAGATGTCAAATAAATTATTAATAAATTTGGCCCCCTTCTCATGACGTTAAGACCCCCAACTTAAGTGATCTTAATATAAAGTTATAATATAACTTTATATTAAATAATTATCCTTCTTTAATACTTAGCCACGAAAAATGTCATAACTCCCATAATATTATGAATCTGACTAAGCCTTCTGAACTGGGAGCTAGTTAAAATATTCTCCATGTGACCATGAGGTATTTCTAAAAATAGCAGGGTTCCATCTCGATAACTCCAGAATAAGCCTAAAAATAGCCATTTCTGCCAAAAATAGCGGAACCCATATAAGTTAGCCAAAAACCATCTCACAAGCCAACTGAGAACACTGAGATCTGCCAGAATTGAGCCATTAGAGGATCATACCTTCCCTGTGCCAAAACTGCCACCCTATGATCCTATCCATGTCTACTAGCCTACGAGGGTCCACTGATAGGCTAATCACTGGCTAGCATGATGTCACTAGCTTGAAGAGGACATCACAGTCCGCCCTTCGTGAAATTGCTTGTCCTCAAGCAATCTCAACTCTGGATGCTGTAGAATCTCCTCGCTCTCCCATGTAGCATCCTCAACTGGCATATCCTTCCATTTCACCAAATACTCTTTGATAGTGTGCCTCCTCAAATTCCTCTCCCTGAACTCCAAGATAGCCTATGGCACTAAAACTAATTTTCCCTCATCATCCAAGGGTGGAAGCACTGTGGAAGGAATAATGTGGTGTCCTAACGCCTTTTTGAGGCATGACACATGATAGACATTATGGACTTTTCTCTCTGCTGGCAAGTCCAACTCATTTGACACCTCTCCAACTCTGCTGATCACTCTGAAAGGCCCATAGTACCGTGGCTTCAGTTTCTTAGCCGCACTCCTCTTGAGAGTAGACTGGCGGTAAGGCTGTAGCACCAAGTACACCATATCCCGTACCTCAAAAGTCCGCTTAGTCCTCTTCTGATTCGCATGAGGCTTCTGTTGGTTCTGCGCCTTAGCAATATTCTCCTTGAGAGCCTTAACAATATCTTGACTCTCTTGCAGTAAATCTCCAACACTAGGCACACGACTGTCACTCAGTAACAAATCCATAAAACTAGGTTCCTCATACCCATATAATGCCATAAAAGAGGATATCTGTGTGGACATGTGATAAGTGGAATTGTAACAGTACTCGCAGAGGTAAATCCACTTGACCCAAGCCTTCTGCTACCGTGCTATGTAGTTCCTGAGATATCCTTCCACCCATTTGTTGACTATCTCAGTCTGTCCATCTGTTTGAGGGTGGTAACTGGTACTCGGAGTGAGCTCTGTCTTGCACAATCTGAACAACTCCTGCCAGAAGTGACTCATGAACTTGCTATCCCTGTCACTGACTATGCTCCGAGGTAGGCCGTGAAATCTGAACACCTCATGAAAGAACAATTCTGTCACCTGTGTAGCAGTGTGTGTAGCAGTGTATGTAGCCGTGATCGGAAAGAAGTGGGCAAACTTCGTGAGCTGATCAAAAACATATATACAGTCTCTACCCTGAGCTCTCGGCAGTCCTGTGATGAAGTCCATGGATAAACACTCCCACTTCCTATTAGGAATCAGAAGTGGCTGTAGCAAACCGACTAGGTAAGAGTGTTCTTGCTTATTCTGCTGGCAAGTGGGACACTCTTTGACATATTGCAACACTTCATCTTTGAGCCCTTTCCATGAGAAGCGTTCTCTAATCCGTCGGTAAGTTTTGTAGAACCCAAGATGTCCTGCCATAAATGAATTGTGATAAACTGTCAACACCATCCTCCTCACCTTTGACCCTGACACCAAATAAATACGCCCTTTGTAAATGATGAGCTCATTCACAAGGGAAATATCACTATCCTAAATGGATCCATCAATAAATCCTGCTGCCCATGTATCCTTTGCATACTCTGCAAGGATCAAATGTCTCCAGTCCTCTGCTATGTCCGTCATCATGCTCAGGTGAGGTCTCCGTGACAAGCATCTGCAACTACATTTTGTGTCCCCTTGAAATAGGTGATATCAAAATCATAAGCCTGTAACTTGCTTACCCATTTCTGCTGCCTGTCATTGAGATCTCGTTGCCCTAGGAAATGTTTCAGGTTATTATGGTTTGTTTTGATGCAAAATTTACTACCCACTAAGTACTGCCTGAATTTGGCCAAGGCATGCATTATGGCCAACATTTCCTTATCATATATGTTGAAGCTCCTCTCAGGTCCCTTGAGCTTCCTACTCTCATAAACAATTGGGTGCTTATCCTGCATAAGCACTGCTCCAACACCCTCCCCTGATGCATCATAGTGTAGGTCAAAAGGCTTGCTGAAGTCTGGTAATGCTAATACTGGACAAGAAGTCATCAACTCCTTGAATTTATCAAAACACTCCTGTGCCTCAGGAGTCCACAAGAAAGCCCCCTTCTTCATCAAATCGGTCAAGGGTGTTGTATGCCTGGAATAACCGCTGACAAACCTCCTGTAGAACCCACACAACCCCAAAAATCCTCTCAACTGTGTAAGGTTGCTCGGAGTAGGCCATTTAACAATAGCACGAATCTTCTCCGGATCCATGCGTACGCCCTGTGCACTGATAATGTTACCCAAATATAGTAACTCTAACAAGCCTAGATCACATTTTGATTCCTTGGCATACAAGGACTCTTTGCTCAACGTGCTCAATACTGTATCTAAATGCTGTAAGTGTTCATCTCATGTTTTACTGTAAATCAAGATGTCATCAAAGAAGACTAGCACAAACTTCCTCAACTGATGCTGAAACACCCTGTTCATCATAGACTGGAAGGTAGCAGGTGCGTTAGTTAGCCCAAATGGCATAACTACAAACTCAAAATACCCACAGTGATATCTGAAAGCTGTCTTCTCTACATCCTGCTCTCTGACTCGGATCTGATGGTAACCTGATCTCAAATATATTTTGGAGAAGAAACATGCTTCATGAAGCTCATCCAATAACTCATCAATCCGTGGAATGGGGTACCTGTTCTTAATTGTCCTCTAATTCAGGACCCTATAATCAATGCACATCCGGAATGTGCTATCCTTCTTCACCAGTACTACAGAAGAAGCGAAAGGAGACTTGCTCGGTCTAATATGGCCCATGGAAAGTAACTCCTTGATGGTTATCTCTATTTCATCCTTCAATCTTTTCGGATGTTGGTATGGTGTAATCATTATGGGCTTAGCACCCTCCTCCAGCTCAATAATGTGCTCAATACCTCTATCAGGCGGTCTACCTGGTGGAGTCTCGTTGAAAACCTTGTAGTGCTTAATCCTCAACACTTGTATGTCGGGATGGTACTCTGATTTCTACTGCCCCTGTGCTGGCATGAAAGTACAACGCACTGCCCACTTAGCCTGATCATGCTTCAGCAAGCTCTCCATGCGCCTACAAGACATCATCTGGAACTCAGTGTCACGGATGGCCTTCAATATGTGTGTTTTACTATCCGACTGGAATTTCATCTCCATTTCTTTCAAGTCGAGAGTGGATACTCCAATGTCATGAAGCCAAGTCATGCCCAACACTAAATTTGTGTCGCGCATATTCACCACATAAAAATCCGCCTTGAAGTCAAAATTGTTTATCTTCAAGGGTAAATCCGTGATTTTCCTATCACACTGGAGGATATAACCATCGGCTACCCTCACTCTCAGGCCCTCAAACTGCTCTGTCTGAATCTCACGTCTCTCTACCAATTTGGAATCAAGGAAATTATGTGTGGCGCCTGTATCTAGCAAAGTGATGACTCGCTGCCCAGCCAACACTCCTCTCATTCTGAATGACCCCTTGTGCTGTACACTAGTGAGACGGGCCTCCTTAAGTCTTCCCTCGGTCTTCTCCTCACCTGTGGTCATTTTGTTCAGTTTCTCTTCATCAGTGTCTCCCTGTTCTTCATTGGATTCCTCTTTGTCGGACTGCTGATCTGAAGTTTCAGTGTCTGAATCGTCATAAAAAGCCCACATAATCCTATTTGCTTTGCCCTTAGGCCGTAGAGGAAAATCATGGTCTTTGTCATACGGTCCTTTGCAATAGAAACATAACTTCCTTTTCCGTAAATCATTAAGTGTGTCCCTATCAAGTGGTGCAAAAGACTTATCCTTAATTTTTAGTTTTAAACCCCGTCTGCTCTGGTTTCTTGAAGAACGGTTTGCTGTCCTTACTAGATGATGCCCCTTTTGAATGGAACTTGTTTGCTGGAGCTGCATGTTCCATGTCCCTGGCCTTATTCATAGCCTCCTGCAAAGTCGGAGTATCAAATGCTTTAACCCAACCCCCTCAGTGGCTCGGTTAATCCTTCACTGAATAAAACTATCATTCTTTCCTTAGATATGTCAGGTACCTTTACTGCCAATCTTTGGAATTCACTGATAAACTGATCCAGGCTCCCTGTTTGTTTTAACTGAGCCAATTCTCTAAAGTAGATTTCTGGATCTTTCCTATCAAACCTCTCTACTAGCCTGTCTACAAACTCTTGGTAAGAAGCCATGTGGTTATGCTGAAGAGTGATCAATCCGTGATACCACCAGTCATGCGCTACTCCCTCCAGATGCAATGTGGCATATTTTATTGCCTCTATCTCCGTCATAGGTCTTAGGGCTAAAAATGTGTCAAGCTTATGGATCCAAGCTTGCGTTGTTGACCTCCCGCTACCATCAAATGTAGACAATGTGAGCTTGCTTGTAGCATGTTTCAGCTCATTGTTTTGTCGAGGTCTCCTCTCTTGTCTAATGGAGCGGTAATGTTCTCTCCTCTGATTCACAAATTCTATCAAAGGTCATCCTCTCCTGAACCTGTGGCTCTAAAAGTTCCCATTCATCATTTGCGGCCATAAGGTTATCTGCAAACATCTCACCAGCTTCTTCTACTTGTTCCACATCTGGCTCATCTCTGATAAAGCTAGGGTGAGTAGGCTTGTCTGCTGTCCTAGAACGGGTTCTCCGTGCTCTGGGAGGACCAACTTCACTCTGATTATCTTCCTGCTCATGATTCTGCCTGGCCTGTGGATTTATACGCTCCATCATGGCTGTAAGTGCCTGTAACGTCTGAGCCATTTGTTGCCGCCCTGTAGTCATGACTCTAAAGAAATCTCTTGTTTCCTGATCTTCATTATTTTTGTTTACCCTAGGTGGGCTATTAGCCTGCCTTTCACCCATGGCGTCTGGTTGCTTGTCAACAACCTGTTCTCCCTCAAGCGATGCTCTTTTGCGTGTATAATACCTGTGAGAACCAAATACTTCCCGCTGCATGTAAAATCCTTAACCCTCCATGATGGCAGGATTTTAGCTCTAATACCACTGTAAGAACCCCTTTCAGGCTCTTGCTGCTGTACTGTTTTGTTTGGAGAGTTTTATAATGTTTTGGTATTTTTGCAAGGGTTTTTGACATAAAAAGAAAATAACATAACGCTGAAATACTGAATAGAAAATTAACTACTGCTGCCTTTATTAATTTTCAATGAATCAAACTCAGTACAAATGATAGTATTTGAATGAAAAACAACAAATAAGACTGGGTTCAATGCACATAAAAAACCTGGGAATTTATTGATGAAAATCGCACTTTCCCAGCATAACTGCTTCCTAGCATAAAGACGCCTTCTGTAGTATTCTGCTCACGCTGGATGAATGAGGGCATACTGTCTGCAATCCAACTTCTCTGTAACCTATATATCAGTGCTGTAACAGCTGGAGTTAACCTCCGCTGAAGCACAATAGAAGTCTCTGGATGAAACCTCCACTGGATATCAAATTCACCAGATATCTCACTGGCTCAAATGATGAACACACAGAAGAACTATGTTCTCCAATGGCTGCACTGTCAAACCCTTTTTTCAGAGGTCAAGAGTAGAAGAAAATTTCAATCAATAATGAAAATTGGATGCCCTTTGCTTCTCATGCTAAGCATATATATCCTTCCAAGTCTAAATCGCACCAAAAAGCAGGAATTGTGATTTCTCTCAAGCAAGTACAATTTAATGTTATAAACATTAAATCCATGATATATTTTATCATTTAGACTTAGGAAGATGTCAAATAAATTATTAATAAATTTGGCCCCCTTCTCATGACGTTAAGATCCTCAACTTAAGTGATTTTAATATAAAGTTATAATATAACTTTATATTAAATAATTATCCTTCTTTAATACTTAGCCACGAAAAATGTCATAACTCCCATAATATTATGAATCTGACCAAGCCGTCTAAACTGGGAGCTAGTGAAAATATTATCCATGTGACCATGAGGTATTTCTAAAAATAGCAGGGGTCCATCTCTATAGCTCCAGAATAAGCCTAAAAATAGCCATTTCTGCCAAAAATAGCAAAACCCATATAAGTGAGCCAAAAACCATCTCTCAAGCCAATTGAGAACACTGAGCTCTGCCAGAACTGAGCCTTTAGAAGATCATACCTTCCCTGTGCCAAAATTGGCCCCCTATCCATGTCTACTAGCCTATGAGGGTCCATTGATAGGCTAATCACTAGCTAGCATGATGTCACTGTAATGTCCCCAATTTTAGCAGGGTCATTGAATGGATGGTGCCAGATCATTATCGCGATCCTCGTGGTCTGGCGAGGTGTTTAGAGGGTCATTGGTGTGAACTTACTATTTATAGTAAGTCAATGGATAGTTCTGATGAGCTCAAATGAGTTAGAGGAGTTGAATGATGCTCTCAGTTTTCATTTCTGGCTTCTGGTTTGGGCTCCAAAAATCTTGGAGAGAGCGTCTATTTTTAGTACGTCACCCCATTAGGTTCGTTCATCATCTTTTATCATCACGATCACTCAAGTGCAGACAGATTTCGATTCTGATGCTTCTTCAGTTGTTTTCGCAAGACGGGTGAATTATTATTGTTATTTAATTAAATTTGCTAAGGTTGCCATTATTGTTGGTATTATATGTTGGGCACCTTAGTGTTATAGCTTGTCGGAACTGGGATGAAAAGTTTTAAATCTTGGGCACAAGAAATAGGGAGCTTGCGTGTCATAATTCTATGATATTGATGAAAAGGTCATTTTTGGAGCCAAATGAGTTAATAAATTATATTACTCAATATGTGCCCAAGTATACAAGTGCTTCAAGTGAAAAGTGTGTGAGAGAAGACACTTTTTAATTATAAAAGCAATAGGCAAGGCGTTCATTCACTATCAATGGAATATATTATATTTTGTTTGTTTTCTCTGAGGAGAAGTTCTGAATTGTAAATCAAATCCCTTGCTGAGGTATAAGGGTTTGATACTGAATTGATTTAGCTTTTGAAGGCTGATTCTTTTGAAGCTGATCTCTGAATTGGTTTCTGTTGTATAACCAATTATATCTTCCTTCATATTGTTCGCCTGTGGCTTTGAGGAAGAGATTAATTCTAAATCTGGTTTGTTAATTTGAACTGGGGCCTGCAGAAGAGGTTGATTTTATTTGGAGTGTTGGAATAATTTCAGAGTCAATTTGAGAATATCCTGGCTGAGAATCGAATTACATTCTGAGAGTGGCTTTTGCATATAGTAGCGGCTGCTTCTGGGGATTCTATTTTTTATCAAAATCGTTCTTGGCTGAGAGACTGTGTGTGGCTGCAGAATTAAAACGCCATGAATGCTGTCAATAATGGGACGCAATTATTGTTGTGTAGGCGAGTAAGGAGAAGACAGTTGCTGGTCTTTTGTTTTGAAATATTAATGGTTTGTGGTCTTTGTGGCATAGCGGAATCAAATCAAGCTATTACGTGAGACCCCTGTCTTGGCCTAGGGGAGTTTAGTATCATCGTGTGGTGTTGGGCTATTAGATTCACCAGCCGTACGTCTTCAAACAACAAGGTAACTGCAGACGTGAGGATTAAGGTTGGACGTGGCACAACCTATGGACACATTTCAATAACAAACGCTTAAATGGTAAGTGTAGCTGGTTGAATATACAGCATTTCAATTTGATTGTGGTGATTAAATTACTTTTCCAGAATTATGAAAATACAAAAAGACTCTTGTTGTTTGGTATCGACATTATTCAGTTTCAGAATTCTATTTTGCAAAATACAAAAAAGTATATTGTGATTTGACCAAAGAAGTTAGAATTGTAATTAGAGAAAGTGCATGTGAAGTTAGAATTTAGCAAAAGACCAGACTCTTTTAATAATAAATATGCTGGAAATAATGATGTTCATGGAATGAAAATTATATTTTGAAGTTGATGATATAAATAAAGAGCTACGTCTGGCAAGGTTTATTTATTATGGTTGTCAAATCTATTAAGTTATAGATGAGCCGAGTCAGGTTCATTACAGTCACTAGCTTGAAGTGGACATCACAATGGAACTTTGCAAGGGAAAGTAATTATGTTTCATTATCCCAATGGTTTCTCGTAGTGAATGGAACTCTGCAAGGGAAAGACCACTATCACCGTGCTCATTTGACATAGGAATACCCCAACCAAACGTAGCCAACATCTGACGAGCATCATCAAAGTGCTCTATGACTGTGGTAATCATGCTATCATTAACCTTGCGTTGCCCACCTAAATGATGACTCTGAAACCAATGACTCTCATACAAGTGTTCTGACCCAAAATCTGCACTGTGATATGAGGCTGTATCCACATCACTTACCTCATGATTAGTAGCAACTTGTGTGCTATCATCAATGCACACATCAACATCCAAGGTATTGCTACTAAGCACCTCATCGGATGGCTCAACTGGCTAGGTAGAAGCTGCTGATATGACAGTATCTTCACACACTTGCATTTCCAAGGTAACTGCATGTCCATCCAACTCACGATCTTGGGATTCCATGTCAACATATGAACCTTCTAGCTTGTTTTCCAAGGTCTGATCTGAAAAATCAGACTCACCATGACATGAATCCACATCAGACATTGCACCATTAGTACTCGAATCTCGAGTACCTTCATGTGACTACCTAATAAAAGCATCTTGCATATGTGTAGTCACTGCTGTCTCATGCTGATGCAAAATTTCATCACTGCTGTCATGTAGATCAGAACTGTCATTGGTCAATATTTCCATGCAATCTTCATTCTTGACATTGGTATCATGAGTGCCAAAACTCAAGGTCACTCCCACAACACTTTTTGAATTTGCCATGACTTTCAAATCATCATTATGCTCAAGTGGAAGACAGTTGTCATAAGTATTAGACTTGTTATCGTGACTGACAACAACTTCTTGAGTGTTGAAAGTACCAACATTCTCTTCGAATTTCACCCTCTTCTTTTTCCTTTGTACTGATAAGGTTATTTGCATTAGTATTTGCTTTCATTTTCTTTGCAAACAAAGGATCCAAAATTTCCTAATGTTGTAGCAGCATTAAATTTTAATCATAGTTTTGAAAGACTTGCATGAGCTCAAAATGAAGTGAAAGGTGCTCAATACATCAACACATATCAAAGCTTCCTTACTCAGTACGAGGTTGAAGATCTAAATATGATGCTTGAAGAATGTCACATGAACACAGAGCAAGGCACAAATGGTACCACTCAACAAGCGACTGAAGATAGTAGAGGCTGGAACAATGAATCAAATGTTGTACCTGGGGTTGATGCAGATACTCCTTGTTATCAGGGCCTCATTCTCAATCAGGAGGATGGATGGAACGAGTTTTTTTTAATGATACCTCTCTTGAGTAAGATATATCTGTATAAAGAAAAATGCACTGTAATGGCATATATATACTTGTAAAGGAAAATATATACTTGTAGAAAGCATGCAATAGTTAGTTGTCAGTTCAAGCTACATATGCACAGGATTCCTCCCCCAATTTTGTAATTGTATTTATTAATGGGGGTTGGTTAGTTGGTTTTGGTTTTGACCAAACTTGGAACAACCTCGATATGTTTCTATTTTGATAAAGTATCTTAATAGAAAAAGACATGCATTAGATCTGGTATGAGTTGTATAGATTTCATTTTACCCATAGTGAAACAAAAAACAAGAATGTTGGTTACTCTAATATCAACAGTGGGAGCTCAATGATCTTCAACCCCAACAGGATGGTTGGAAACCCCTCTATTACCATTGTAATGTCCCACCCTAGGTGGACACTTGCTAACACTTTTTTTTTTACTTGTTTGGTTTGTTTTGGTAAATGTTTGTGATATATTGGCAATGTTTGATACAACAATTTAATGCAAAAAAAAAACATGAGATGTTGCAATAATAAATTTTTAACCCAAACTGAAATTGCATTGAGAATACACAGTTGAAAACTTCAGATTTTTAGACCAGCTTAAATACTCAGCATTTTCACAATATATTGACAACCCAGTTCATAAAATAACTCCTATTATCTAAAACAACAATACCTAGAAAACCAAGGAGTTTCGATTCAAGAACTCATAGGTAAACTTTCTTTGAAACCCTCTGAAGATGGATGTCTGAATAAGTATAAAGTTTGCAGCAGTCATGCAATAGAGAGAATAATCCTCACGCCACTAAAAATGGAGTCTTCAATCAGCTATTTAAAAATCTCTGCTTGTTTTGGAGACAAATACTCTAAATCTGCACCAATATGATTTCCACGTGCCGATGAAGATGTCTCACATTGACAAAAAGATATTCAATAATAATTGTTTTCAATTACTTCCAATCTGCAAATAAACCCTTGTAAAATTCTCCGCTTTTGAGCACAAATGTGACCTTTAAATAAAGCTACCAGTATTTGCATAAACGAAGAGAGGCTATGTTCTCCAAGATTGAAAATTACAGGGAAACCCTAGGTTTCTTCCTCAAAGCCAAAGCTTCTTCAGGAAAGACAAGTGGTTGAATGATTCAAGAAATAATCCAATCCCTTTTCAAAAAACCTTTATATAACATTTAATTTGTATTTGGCTTCATCTCAATAAATTTCACTTTAATTTCATTTACTTTTCCCTCCATTTGGTGCACAACAAAATAATATAAAGTATATTTTAATATCACTTATATCTCCCTTTAAATTGACACTTTACATTATTCCTCATATGCACTTTATAATCATTAAATAATCCCTTTATAGTAAAGTCATTAAATGCTCACTTTATAATTTGACTTTATGATATTAAATCCCCTTTAATTATAAAGTCACATGAAGTCAATATAATATTCCCTTAAAATAAATAATTTGTATTTGTTGGCCAAATTTTTTGTAAGTCACTATGACTACAATTTACAAAATTGTGACTTTAGACAACACTGAATGAGATTTCTCTATCTTCTTAGCAATAGGGGAGGCTCCCTTCTTACCGTAGGTGGGTTCAACAAGAACTTAACTGACATTACAAAAAGAGGCGGTTCTCTAAATCAATTCCTCTTTTCTCAAGAATGATTTATAAACAATTTTCAAACTTAATAAAAAGTGTCATGTTGCTACGACAATACCGGTGGCTCGGGGGTTGACGTAAGAACAACTTCGAAGACAATATTCTACTTTTGTATTTTGGTGGAATAAGAACAGGAACCCAAAGTCTCCTATGATTATTCCGAATTTAGGATTCAACTAGAACAACCAGTAAGGCGTAAAGTCTCTTATTGGGTATCCTCAAAGATAATAAAAATCACCAAAAATGGAAGCTTAAAGTCTTCATCTTTAAGTAATTACAACCACTAATTAACTATAGAAATCCTTTTTCATGAAGCACAAAGTCTTCAAAATTCGAATTCAACTATAACTATCAATGCAATAGGTAGCTCAAAGCCTGCACAATTGAGTTGAAATCCCTATTGAACAAAGCACCAAAACTCACGATCAACTCAAGAAAATGTCGTCACATAATAGCTTGGATTGGCACAAAGTCTCAAAACAATTTGCCTCTTTTATTGAAAGCAATTGAATCTACATCCAAGCACAAAGTTTTAGAGTGCATGTACAAATTGGCAGAATTTTCTTGTATTGCCAAAAGATAAAAATTACAATGAGCACCCTGCTTTATTTATAGATGAGGGGCTGAGAAAATGGTGGAGAAAGAAGGGGAAACCGTTAACTACCTTTGACTTATTCAAGACTACAAAGCCTAATGAACTTGTACTTTGATTACATGTTACAACTTTGCACATGATACTATCACATGCAGTCACAACTGGTTCCCCAATTACATGTATTTTGTCAACAAAACTACACCTATTTATAAAGCTTGTGAAAATGACTAAATGCCTGACAAGACATGATTCCTATTACATCATCCTTTGTTGGTCTTCATGCGGCTACAGGATGCTGTGTGATTGATATGCTTAGGTTTGGTGGAAACATCTTGAACTTGAAAGGAACCTGCATCCTTGATTATTCTGCATCATAATGACCTATACCGGGAAGCATCCTTTCATGACCATTGCAGTCTTGAAAGCATTCTATGCCCACAATTATTCCATCTCTCATCCTTTTCCTTGTATGGCTGCATCATGTTGCCGTTCTGTGGTTCCCAGAAAAAAGTCATCACATGGTCTTTCAAGCTAGAAGTTTGCAAATCTGGAAGAGTATGCGTATAGGACATGAGTGGAAAGATTTTCAGCAAGGAAAGGGTGAAAGATTTTAGGCAAAATCAGCTCTTGAAATGAGGGAAAAACTTAAAAAAAAATGAGATTTTCTGGAGGTACTGCATATGAGCGGATAACAAGCTTAGAACAAGTAAATGGAGCATGTATGTGCATATATATAAATAGGAAGTTCATTCTCATAGGTGGGGTTTTTATGTCACACTGCAAGTTATCCAGAAAGTTCTTGATGCTTACAAACGGGGTTATGAAGTCCTTTTGCAGCCTTTGAGAAAGCGGGAAAAGTGTATGTAAATGCTTGGAGGTGGGCTTTTAGCTTGCATTTACATGATGAGGAAGTAAATTGCTCTTTTTGGGTAAAATAATGTAAAAAACGGGGTTTTGAATCCCATCTACATATGCAAGAGAAATGAATGTCTGAAGCTTTCTCTTTGTGGGAAGAACTTGCATCTCTATGTACATCATTTGGGGAAGAACTCATATTGTAGCTGCACTTCAAGGGGAAGTATTTGCTTCTTTATTGAAAACCAATGCTCTCGTTCAAAACACCACACAAATCTGAATATGATCTAAAAAACAAAAACTAGAACAAAACAAAGAAGCCCTAGCTTGCACCGAAAAGAATTTAAAAATGAAAGCATAGCTCTTCTTGAGAATGCAATTAAGTCTTTGAAATCTTTGAAGAAATCTTTCACAAATCCAAACTTTTTTCGAATTTGGAAGAGGATCCCAAGATTGCAGCTATACAAGAAAAGAGTTCGATTAATTCTTCTTGCCAAATAAATGCATTTCTTGAGCGAAGAACAATTTCTTGACAAATGTCGATGATAGAGGAACACAATGCAAGAGAATAGCAACTAAAAGACTCATTCAAACCTACAAGTTCCAAAGAATGCGATAGACTCCAAAAACGGTATCCTAGAGGAGAAAAATGTGAATTGTTGAAGGTATTACATGCTGCAGATGAGGTGTTTTTGCCCTAGACAGGCTTCTTTGAAGGCCTTGCAACTTCAAATCATTACTGCTCTAAAAAACAGGGTTCTAAAAAAATATTGCATACCCAAAACACTGCTGCATATGCCATTTTAAAGTAAAAACAGGCTTTCTAACTCATGATACATGTCGTTTTCTGTTAAAAACAGGATTCTCTCTTTAAAGTGCTATATAATACAGGCTTTTTGCGGCCAATAAAACATCACGCGAGCATGTAAGTACTTTCAAAATCGCCACTAATGAGTTATAATGCACTTTTTGGAATCATTTACATATGAGAAACCTGTTCATGGGTTATAACGGGCTTTTGAATGTAAAACATATGTATCACAAGTCATCAACATGTATGTGCAATAGTCTTAAAAATTGCCACCATGGGCTGGAACGGGCTGTTTAGGCTCATTCGCATGTTGATGACTTTGTTTTGAAAATACATGCAATGTCTTTTAAAATCACCATGGGTTAGTGACGAACTTTTGACAATGCAAAACATATCGACACTTTATTACAAATTGTTTTTAAGACATGCAACTATCCGAAAAATCGCCACCCTTTGATGTGTTAAACACATATGGGCTTTTTATGTGTATTTACAAGCAAATTTTAGAAGATAAGATATGTTAACAGAGTTTAAAATACCACTATTACATTATAAACTCATTAAAACTTTATATATCCCGACGCGAGTATATAAAAATGGAGTTTTATTTCCATTTTACATGTAAATATACCATGATGTTTACGCAATGGTCAAGGAAAAGCCCACTTGGGAAAGATTATAATTAAAGAACAATGATATACAGTCAGGCTTAAAAAGCTCACCTGTGGCATCCTCAATTCTTTAATAACTTTTGATAGACAACTTTGATTGACGTCTAAGATAGCTTGAAACGAGCGGAATTGAAAATTTCGTAGGGTTGCCCTGATTTTGCGAATACAAAATTGAGGACAAAAACTGGCTCTGACTGGGTAACGTAGCTCATTTGTTCTTAGAAACAAGGAATGTAGAATCCAAAACCTCCAAGTGCCTTAGTATCCATTGGGCCATAGAGTTAAGCATTAAAAGGCACAAAATGACAAAGAGGTTGACGCAACTGATGCAAAGCAAACCTAGTTAAAACAAAGCAAACTTGTGCAAACATACTTATTGGAAATAAAGAAAACCAACTTAATTAAAACTAGCCAACAATGCAACTTTTTAGATGAAACCATTTACCGGCTTAGTAAAATAGCTACCTTTTTTCAGTAGCTTGCATGTTCACAGGCAACTTTGTAACCATGAAACACAAACAACTGAAGCATTGATGTCAATGCTTGATGTAACACCTCTCGGAAGTGAGGAACAAATTCACCTTCTTGAGATGAATCATATGTACCGCTGCCCCAAAGTAGATCTGTGAATTCAGACTGTTTCTGTTGAACTGCAAATACATGTTTAGCCTCTTCTAAAATTATTTCTTCATGCTTAGGTATAACTGGAATTATTGACTTTCCATTGGCCTTCAACCAACAAGATGTGTGATGGGACATCCCTTTGATCGAACAAAGACTAATCTTTCCTTGCCTGCTTCAACTTGCTTGACTGGTTCATCCTCAAGGTGACTGTCAAGATTCTGCTCATGTGATTCAAATGAAGATATGACTGTACTGCGTGCCTCAGGATACTGCTTACAAACTTCAGACTTAGGAAACTCTTGATTGCTTATGAGAAGTTCATTTTCAAGCTCTGGGGGAGGATATTCATGCAATGTGTATTCAAGTTCACGACCTTGAAATACAAGTGCATCATTCTCATCTTGACTAGGACCTTCATGCTTGTCCATCTTTTCATGTCTGGTGACATGAATGTCTTTATTCACTTGAACACCAGAAGAATGATTTTCATCTTTCTGCTTTTCATCAACGACTTTCTGAGGCTGCGTGAACCAAAAATAAGAGTCGCCAACTATGTCTTCTTCCTTTTCCTAAAAGAGAATAGCATCATCACTAGATTCAGATTCAGGATGCTTCACTTCTGCCTTTACTAGTGGTGCCTCAATAGCAAGCTTCTTTGGTGAGGAAACTAACTTTTGTTGATTCCCACCAGCAGGTCTACAAGCAACAGTTGGAAGAGGCTTCGTTTGTATATCCTCGTGAGGAACGAAGGACATACCTTGAGCTATTTGCTTTAAGAGGGCAAGCAATTCATGTGCCAACCTCTGCACTGCAGAATCCGTCCTTGTGATGGAAGAAAATGAATCTAAAGAAAGAGGACTTTCTGCAAACCCACTTGTTTCAATTCTTATTTGCCTGACAAGAATGAGATCATCTTCAATTTCAATTGCCAAAGTCTGTACTGCCGCAAGAGTAGCTGGGGCTGCTCTTCTTAACAGAAAACTGATTTCAAGAATTTGAGCGTTGACAAAGAAACACTTCAAATTTGCAACTGTAGGCTGAGCAACAACTGGAATTCTTCATATCAACTAGTTGAAATGAGCAACAAATTCACGCATAGGCATATGAGATGCCTTCTTCAACTGAGTGAGTTGGGCCAACAAAGCATGGGCATCTTCAGGAGGTTTGTACCTTTCTTCAAACTTGGCTATGAAAGTAGCCCAGTTTGTGATTGTTTGTGGTGGTAGATGGTAAAACCAGTCAGCGGCCACAGCTTGGAGAGTTTCCATGAACAACCTCACAGACACGTCCTCATGTTCAACACCATGAACTCCGAATGCAATGTAGAAAGTAGCAATATGTTCATCGGGATGTTGTTGTCCATCATTGAAGAACTTGGGAAAATTCTTTCGTAAGCCATCAGGAAGAGCATGTAGAGGTAAAGTCAAATTCAACGGACCAAAAACATTTCCCCAAGGACCTTGGGCAGTCATTTACATGTCCTTGGTAAAAGATTGAAAAAGTACAAGAAATAAAAATACGTTGGAATAATTACAATGAATAGGACACGGGTATACTTCATAAAAAAGGGCGAGGCTTTCGAATGTGCGTCTTGTCCCCAACGGAGTCACCAAAAACAGTTTGCTAAAATTTTTGTGAGTCACTATGACTACAACGTACAAAATTATGACTTTAGACAACGTTGAATGAGATTTCTCTCTCCTCTCAGCAATAGGGGAGGCTCCCTTCTTACCACAGGTGGCTTCTACAAGAACTTAACTGAAATTACAAAAAGGTGCGGTTCTGTGAATCAATTCCTCTTTTTTCAAGAATGATTTATAAACAACTTTGAAACTTAACAAAAAGTGTCATACTGCTACGATAGTACTGATGTCTCGAGGATTGATGTAAGAATAACTCTGAAGATAGCAATCTACTTTAATATTTTGGTAGAATAAGAACATGAACCCAAAGTCTTACGATTATTCCGAATTTAGGATTCAATTAGAACAACTAGTAAGGCACAAAGTCTCTTACTGGATGTAATGTCCCCATTTTCACGAGCATTAGAGTTTGAGGGATTAGCCTATTATTGTGACGCTCGTAAGCTAATTGTTGTGGATAGATGGTCTTCTGAGGTAGAGGCTTGGTTAATGGATGTTCTTGTCTTCTCCAGAATTTAATATGTTCCGGTTTGGTCTCCGTTTGGCTCAGATTGGACTTCGTTCTTCATACTTACTATTTTTAGTAAGTACCGCATTGTTCAAGGACCCTTTCTATTTTTAGCAGAGCACTTGGTCACATGGGGATTGACAATGTTGACTCCGTTGTTCATACGGAATTGAAAAATATTAAGTATTTGTAGGAACCCCTTGTGGCTCTAACTTTGACAAACGCTGAACTGTGGTTTAATTCTGGATGTTTGACAATTTGTCAAACACTTTGCAGGCAAGCTCTGATACCACTGTAATATCCCTTGCTAAATGATGGAG
>MU227581.1:984035-1015135 GCA_018584345.1 Thuja plicata | reverse complement strand
TTTAATAATTAATTATCATTAATGGCCATTAAATATTAATATCTCTTAAAATACTCATTATTTTTCCAAACCATCTAAACAGGAGGTCATGACTGTCAACCATCATGTGACCAGGTGCCCTGCTAAAAATAGCCACTGCTAAAAATAGACTTACTATAAATAGTAAGTCCCTCAAACTGGAGATTCTCTAAAACTCGATCCTAAGATATCTGACGCTCTGTACAGACACCCTGCCAATCCTGGCCATACCAAAAACCCCACTTACTAAAAACAGTAAGTCAGCCAAAATGACCCGAACGAAGAGCAGACCTGATAAACTGAATCTCTAGAATGGAATCCCAACGCTGGCTCCCCAATCTGACCCCCTCTAAACACCCGATTAGCTTGCGAGGGTTGCCAAACCAAGCTAATCCCGAAGTCTGAAAAACGGGGACATTACAGTATTCATGGAGTTATGATGTTTTAATTATTAATAAAGTAATACTTTATTAATAATTATTCAGTTATGGCACATTATAAAATAAAGTTATACTTGCACTTGAATGAAGGGTCAAGTCCTCATTAAAAGGAGGCCATTGGAGGAATTAATTATAAAGGCCAATTTTAATTAAATATTAAATGTCTTCCCCTAAGTTTTAATGAAATAACATTTTTAATATTATTAAAAATGTTTTTGGGGAAATTTGACTTCTTGAGGGATTATAAAAACTTTTAAAGGAAAAAATGTGATTGATTCTTGGCATTTGACAAACTCATTTTATGAATTTATTGAGCATTGGAGTATGGGGACGAGGGTTTCTGCAATTCTAGAGCTTTTTGGGCATTGGAGAGCATAGCTTCTTTATTGTATCAGCTTTGTGAAGTTGTGAGATATAAGCTGAAGATTGCTTATCTGTTGGCTTCTCTCAAAGCTCAAGATTGTGCAGATTAGAAGAACAAATTACAGAGAAACATTAATCAGCTTGCAGGTTTCAGTTAAAGGGTTGGACGAATGCATATTGGTGATTGCTAGCATTCATTTCCAGGTCGTAGGACTGCTTTTTGACAGTCATTTATTACAATAAGCAGGCGCCTAGGGTTTGAGGTTGATTTTTGAAGGAAGGCTAAATAATTTTCAAGAAATTTCCAGAGAGTCCTTGGGAGAATAAGGAAGACATTGGTGTTAATTTTGGAGGAGTTACTTTCAGTTTAGAAGAGAATCGAACCATAAAGAGGCTTCTTTTTACCAACTCAAGCATAGTAGTCATTTGTTTATCTTTACTGGGTATGCATGTGCATGTAAAGACTTCATTATGTACTGAATAAAGAAGATATTTAATTTCTGTAGTTATTTCTCATTGTAAGCATTCAGTTTCAGGATTCCTATGTTTCTTGCATTGCTTTTTAAATCGAAAATTCAGAAAAACTAAATAAAAAACTTCATTACTTGCATTTAAGAAATTGAATATTACAGTTAGAGAGGACTTAGGGTCTTCATAGGGGTATCAAAGCAGTTTCCTGCCATGCTGCTGGGGTTTGAATTAATATTTTATTTAGCATACATTTGATACATTTGAGTGATCAACACTATTGCATTTTCAGTTCCTTAGTTATCTAGTCAAGAGTTAAATTATGGGTTCACTTAGTGACAAACAAATTGTGTCTAGTGATTGGATTCGGTTAGCAAGAACAATATATGAACAAGCTGAGAAACCTTGAGAAATTCCACAATCCAAGTATGATACTTTATGTATTCTTAGAAGGCTGGAAGAAAGTTTGAGTACGGTAGGGCATTCACCTTCAGTAGTGCTTCAGATAGCAATGGGTCCTGCAGTGACCGTGTTGGGTGAGCATAGGTACTTGAGGCATAATGATAGTGAGATCAGGCTTGCTATTGCCCTATGCTAGAATCAGTTCATGAGGATCACAGTTCATCTGGTTCCTTATTCTGGTAACACCATGAGAGAGGTTTTTGAGCTGATCATTGATTGTATGGTTGGGATTGGAGACATTGGGAATCCTACCTATGCACAGAAGGTTAAGGTCTTAGAGCTAATGGCACAAGTTAGATCATGTGTTGCCATGCTTAATTATGACCAACATGATCTTGTGTTGTAGTTATTCAGGCTTTTTGTAGGGTCAATTAGTTTGGGGCATGGCAGGTGTATACAAGACTACATGAGAGATATCATGATCACCATCGTGGATAACATTGATAGCATATCTCAGCCCATAATGACACTTCTAGTAGTATGCAAGCGTGAGAAATTAACTTCTCCAGCTACTTATGTTTTGGTGTGCAGTGTTTTTGAACAGTGTGGAGACAAGTTGAAACCTTATTTGATTGAGGAGCAAGTACATGAAAATGAGGTGAGATTTGTGGAGATTGTGGTGATTATTGGCACTCAAGAAGTTGTTATCATTTGATAACAAGTCTTTTTTTCATGTCAACAGTGATGAAATTTTGCATCAGCATGAGACAACAGTGACTACACATGTGCAAGATGCTACTATTGAGTTGTCACATGAAAGTACTCAAGAGTTGGGTACTAGTGATGCATTGTATGATGAGGATTCATGTCATGGTGAGCCTGATTTTTTAGATCAGACCTTAGAAAACAAGCTAGAAGGTTCATCTGTTGACATGGAATCCCAGGATCGTGAGTTGGATGGTCATGTAGTTATATTGGAAGTGGAAGTGTGTGAAGATAATGTTATATCAACAACTTCTTCCTTACTAGTTGAGCCATCTTTTGAGGTACATAACAGTAGTACCATAGTTGTTGATGTGTGCAGTGATGATTGTACACATGTTGCTGCTTATCACTAGGTGAGTGTTGTTGATAAAACCTCATATCATAGTGCAGACTTTGATTCAGAGAGCTTGCATGGGAGTCAGGGATTTCAGAGACTTCATTTGTTTGGGCAACTTAAGGTCAATGATAGCATGATTGTCCTAGCCATAGAGTACTTTGATGTTGCTTGTCAGATGTTGGCTACGTTTGGTTGAGGCACTCCTATGTCAGATGAGAATGATGATAGTGGTCTTTCTCTTACATAGTTCCATGCACTACGAGAAGCTATTGGAATGATGAAACATAACTACTTACCAATAGGGATTATCTTCTCGAACGGGATTGCACTTGCTATGATGCCTTAAAGGGAAAGGAAGAGGAGGTAGATGAGCTCACTCATGGGTTAGGGGTGGCTATGCATTCTTTGGAGAGCACCCAGTTGGCCTTTCAGGAGTCACAGTCACGGTTAGATGAGGTCACCGTAGAGTTGAGCCGAGCAAAGCCTTCACCATCTGCAATTATAGTACGGGTTGTAGTGAGGATGTGGCTACATCCATTGCTGATACAGGGGCAGTAGTCTCAGCTGGGATGAGTACTCTGGTTGAGAGCAGTAGAGAGCTCATTGTATCAGGTTCTCCTAAGGTTAGTACTATATTAGAGGATGCAGGTTAGATTATTGATAGGTCTTGTGTGGCAGTGGTGGATTCCCCAAAGCGCTGTGTGTTAGTAGAAGACACTACTGCATCCTTTTCATAGGGGACTTGCACAGTGTCATCTGGTTGGGAGTATGGCTCTCATGTTGATTTGTTTCCCTCCCTTGGAAGCAAATCAGTTACTTCATCTCATGCAGTTGATGGTGGTAGACAGCTTGTTGTGTCACGGAGTTCGAGAGATCTGCTGAGGGTTGCAGGAGAACAGATTGATTCTACCTCATTGTTTTTACTGCATAGATTCATTTATTGAGTACCTACTTGAGAGTTCAGATTTTCAAGAGGGACTATTTGGAGTCACTGAGGATACTCTCATTCGAGGTTCTCACGACATTCAACATTTGGCGAGAGCAATTGTAGATACTCGGACTACTATGCTTCCTCATAGAGATTTTGTGGTTGGGTTTGTAGAGAAGGTTAACAGAGGCTTTGCCCAACCAACTGTTTGGGGTCAGAGATTGGAACCATCTTCTAATTCTCGAGTTGTTAGTCATGAGCCATTGACCGAGATTGGAGCCTTTTACCGAAACTACACAATGAGGAGTGCTCATTATTTTTCTTTTGATCCACATGTGGAGTACTTTATGATGCATCGGTGTGGATTGGCTTCGGGGTCATATCATCCTTTGTGAGATAGATATTCACCATCTTTTAAAGATGGAATTAGTGGCTGCAAGTACCCGACTCAATTGTTAGAGGTAAATTACTTACATGGATAGTGGTCAGTTATCCACCATGTTATGTATCCAATAAGGTTTTCTACTTCTAGAACACATGGATTTCTTATGGGTACATGGTTACAGGGTGATTATAGTGTCAGTGGGCATGATGGCTTGGTAAGTTTTCACATCCATGGGGGATTGGCAAAGTTTGGTGTGAGATTTGGTGTAGTAGGTGCTACCAGATATTCTTACCTCCTCATGATGAATGGATGTGAGTTTCGTTTTTACTGGATCCAGGCGGTGATAGGGTTAGCACTGCACGTTGGATGGGTCCCGTTGGATTGCTTCACCATTTGCAGCATGGTGACATTGTGATTAGATTAGCACGACAGAAGTCTAAGGTTGTTCTTCTTGGCAGGCTTCTATTTAGGATATGGGATCTAGGCATATTTTGTTGGACACTTTTTGGTGTGTTATGGGATCCTTCACGTGCATCAAGATTCCAGTCAGGGTTAACTAGGAGGTATTGCAATGTGTACACTATGAGGATTATCTGCAGTTTCACTTTTGATCTGCATGTACATGATTTGTTTCTGATGCACGGTTTCAGCGTGGAGAGATTGGACAGATGGGTTGTTCATTTATGTGCAGTTGTGGTTATGTTGGTGCTATAGTTGTGTTTCAGTGTGGGACATTTCTCAATCTTCCTTTGGACTTTCCGTGCAGTGGAGTTTCTTTGCAGTCGTGATTGTTTGAGGACAAGCAATCTTAAGGAGGGTCCCGGATTCTAATGTCCCCATTTTCATGAGCATCAAATTTTGAGGGATTGGCCTATTATTGTGACCCTCGTAGGCTAATTATTGTGGATAGAGGGTCTTTTGAGGCAGAGGCTTGGTTAATGGAGGTTCTTGTCTTCTCCAGGATTCAGTATGTTCTAGTTTTGTCTTCGTTTGGCTCAGATTGGACTTCGTTTGGCTCAGATTGGACTTCGTTTGGGCTTCGTTCTTCATACTTACTATTTTTAGTAAGTATTGGGTTGTTCGAGAAGGACCCTTTCTATATTTAGCAGCACTTGGTCACATGGGGATTGGCAATGTTGACTCTCTGGTTCAAACAAAATTGAAAAATATTAAGTATTCATGGATTTATGATGTTTTTAATTATTAATAAAGTAATACTTTATTAATAATTATTCAGTTATGGCACATTAAAAAATAAAGTTATAATTGAACTTAAATGAAGGGTCAAGTCATCATTAATAGAGGGCCATACGAGGAATTAATTATAAAGGCCAAATTTAATGAAATATTAAATGTCTTCCCCTAAGTTTTAATGAAATAACATTTTTAATATTATTAAAAATGCTTTTTGGGGAAATTTGACTTCTTGAGGGATTATAAAGACTTTCAAAGGAAAAAATGGGATTGATTCTTGGCATTTAACAAACTCATTTCATGAATTTACTGAGCATTGGAGAACATGGATGAGGGTTTCTGCAATTCTAGGGCTTTTTGGGCATTGGAGAGCGTAGCTTCTTCATTGTATCAACGGTTGTGAGATATCAACTGAAGATTGCTTATCTATTGGCTTCATTCAGAGGTCAAGATTGTGCAGATTAGAAGAACAAATTACAAAGAAACATTAATCAACTTGAAGGTTTTAGTTAAAGGGTTGGACAACTGGATTTTGGTCATTGCTGGCATTCATTTCTAGGTTGTACGACTACTTTTTGGCAATCATTTATTACAGCAAGGAGGCGCCTAGGGTTTGAGGGCGATTTTTGGTGAAGGACGGCTAAATAATTTTCAAGAAATTCCCAGAGTCCTTAGGGGCATAAGGAAGACATTGGCGTCAATTTTGGAGGAGTTACTTTCAGTTTAGAAGAGAATCGAACCATAAAGAGGCTGCTTTTTACCAGCTGAAGCATAGTAGTGATTTGTTCATCTTTATCGGGTTTGCATGTGCATGTAAAGACTTCATTATGTAGTGAATAAAGAAGATATTTAATTTCTGTAGTTATTTCTCATTGTAAGCATTTAGTTTCAGCATTCCTAAGTTTCTTGCACTGCTTTTTAATTAAAAAATCCCCAAAAAATTATAAAATTCAGAAAAACTAAACAAAAAACTTCATTACTTCCATCCAAGAAATTGAAAACTACCATTAGAGAGGACTAAGGGTCTTCACACTAGATATCCTTAAACTTAATAAAATCACCGAAAACGGAAGCTCAAAGTCTTCAGCTTTAAGTAATTACAACCATTAATTAACTATAGCAATCCTTTTTCGTGAAGCACAAAGTCTTTACAATTCGAATTGAAGTATAACTCTAAATGCAATAGGCAGCTCAAAGTTTGCACAATTGAATTCAAATCCGTCTTGAACTAGGCACCAAAACTCACAATCAACTCAAAAAAATGTCATCACATAACAGCTTGGATTGGCACAAAGTCTCAAAACAATCTGTCTCTTTTAGTGAAAGCAATTGAATCTACATCCAAGCACAAAGTCTTAGAGTGCATATACATATTGGCAGAGTTTTCTTGTATTGCCAAAAGATAAAAATTACAATGAGCACCCTCCTTTATTTATAGGTGAGGGGCTCAGAAAAAGGTGGAGAAAGTAGGGGAAATTGTTAACTACCTTTGACTTATTCAAGACTACAAAGCCTAATGCACTTGTAGTATGATTACATGTTACAGCTTTGCATGTGATACTATCACATGCAATTACAGCTTGTTACACAATTACATGTATTTTGTCAACAAAACTACACCTATTTATAAAGAATGTGAAAATGATTAAGTGATTGACAAGACACGTTTCCTATTACACATCCTTTGTCGGTCTTCATGCGGCTACAGGATGCTTTGTGTTTGATATTCTCAGGTTTGGTGGAAACATCTTGAACCTGAAAGGAACTTGCATCCTTGATTATTCTGCATCATAATGACCGATACTGGGAAACATACTTTCGTGACCATTTCAGTCTTGAAAGCATTCTATGCCCACAATTATTCCATCTCTCATTCTGTTCCTTGTATGACTGCTTCATGTTGTCGTTCTGTAGTTACCAGAAAAAGTCATCACATGGTCTTTTAAGCTAGAACTTTGCAAATCTGGAAGAGTATGCATATAGGACACGAGTGGAAAGCCTCTAAACAATGAAAGGGTGAAGGATTTTAGGCAAAATCAATTCTTTAAATGGGGGAAAAGATGAAAAAAATCAAGATTTTTTGGAGGTACTGCATATGAGCGGACATCAAGCTTAGAACAAGTAAATGGAGCATGTATGTGCATATATACAAATAGGAAGTTCATTTACTCATAGGTGGGGTTTTTATGTCCTATTGCAAGTTATTCAGAAAGCTCTTGATGCCTATAAATGGGGTTTTGAAGTCCATTAGCAGCCTTTGAGAAAGCGGGAAAAGTGTATGTAAATGCTTGGAGGTGGGCATTTAGCTTGCATTTACATGATGGGGAAGTAAATTGCTCTTTTTTGGGTAAAACAATGTTAAAAACGGGGTTTTGAATCCCGACTGCATATGGAAGACAAATGAGTGTCTGGAGCTTTCTCTTTGTGGGAAGAGCTTGCATCTCTATGTGCATCATTCGGGGAAGAACTCATATTGCAGTTGCACTTCAAGGGGAAGTACTTGCTCTCCTTTTTTGAAAACAAATGCTCTCGTTCAAAAGACCACGAGAAAACAAAAGACCCCTTAGCTTGAACCAAAAAGAATTCAAAAATGAAAGCATAGCTCTTCTTGAGAATGCAATGAAGTCTTTGAAATCTTTGGCAAATACAAATGATTTTCGAATTTGGAGGATCCCAAGATTGCAGCTATGTAAGAAACGAGTTTGATTAATTCTTCGTGCCAAATAAATGCATTTCTTGAGTCAAGAACAATTTCTTGACAACTGTCCATGATAGAGGAACAAAATGCAAGATAATAGCAACCAGTAGACTCAATCAACCCTACAAGTTCCAAAGAATGCGATAGACTCCAAAAACGGTATCCTACAGGAGAAAAACGTGAATTGTTGAAGGTATTACATGCTGCAAATGAGACATTTTTTTCCCTAGACGGGCTTCTTTGAAGCGTTGCAACTTCAATTCACCGCTGCTCTTAAAAACAGGATTCTAAAAACATATTGCATACGCAAAACACTGCTTCATATGGCATTTTAAAGTAAAAACGAGCTTTTTAACTCATGATACATGTCGTTTTCTGTTAAAAACTGGATTCTCTCTATAAAGTGCATATAATACAGGCTTTATGAGGCCAATAACACCTCACACGAGCATGTAAATGATCTCAAAATCACCACTAATGAGTTATAACACTTTTTGGAATCATTTACATATGAGAAAGTTGTTCATGGGTTATAACATGCTTTGAATGTAAAAGACATGTATTACATTTCATCAACATTTATGTGCAATAGTCTTAAAAATCGCCACCATGGGCTAGAACAGGCTTTTTAGGCTCATTCACATGTTGATAACTTTGTTTGGAAAATACATGCAATGACTTTTAAAATCACCACCATGGGTTAGTGACGAACTTTTGACAATGCAAAACATATCCACACTTTATTACAAGTTGTTTTTAAGACATGCAATTATCCCAAAAATCGCCACCCTTGATGTTTTAAAATTTAAACACATATGGGCTTCTTATGTATATTTACAAACAATTTTTAAAAGAGAAGATATGTAAACAGAGTTTAAAAATCCACTATTACATTATAAACTCATTAAAACTTTATATATCCTGACGCGAATATATAAAAATGGAGTTTTATTTCCATTTTACATGTAAGTATACCCATGATGTTTACACAATAGTCAATGAAAAGCCCACCTAGGTAATATTTTAATTAAAGAACGATGATATGCAGTCGAGCTTAAAAAGCCCACTTGCAACACCCTTAATTCCTTAGTAACTATTATAGACTACTCCGATTGACACCTAAGATAGCTCGAAATGAGCGAGATTGAAAATGCCACAATCCTAGGGTGAAACAAAACCCAAAATCAAACAAAACAAATAAGAAAATGCCTTAGATAGTTTACCCTACGATTTTTTTTTTAGGGTTGCCCCAATTTTGCGAATACAAAATTGAGGACAACATTATTAAGGTAACACTAATAATAATTAAATGTCAACTCCATTAATAACCATTATTTAATGATTTTGACTTTATCACTGGCTAGCCCATTGCTCCCTCTGTCAATCTGGATGCCTTACTAAAAATAGTAAGGTCTCTCTCTATCATCTGCTGACTTAATATAAATATCTAGTCCCTCAAAACAAAACTAGAAACCTCCGAATATCAATGCCTCAGAACCAATGAAAGATCTGGTGAAATAAATACTTACAACGACCACCTAAAGAGCTTTAAAACTCCCAAACTGGATCCTCTATTCCGCCATAATAGCCTACGTGGGTCAAAATAATAGGCTAATCCTTGGAACTTTGATACTCACAAAAATGGGGACATTACAATATAACATTCAATTACATAGAGATATACCAACATAAAATAACCTTGTGTTATGTATTAGAATATTATTATATTGTTTTATTACTTTAATGGTCATCTTATGTAAATATATGTAAATTAGATAGATAAGTTTAGATAAGATCGATTACTCGATCTTCTGAAGTTTCCTTTAGAACCTTTCTATTTCTTTATATTGATCAATTTTTAATAACAACAATCAATTTTTTACCAATTACTGTGCGTAATATGGTATCAGAGCCTGAAGACTAATTTTTTGTTTTTCTAAAATTTTCATTTTCGAATTTTTAAGATCTTTGAAAAACAAACGTTTTTTCTTGAGTTTTCTAGACCGTTTTTTTTGCAGAAAATAATTTTACAACCCGACTAGGGTTTTTCGCGTCTTCATTTGATGCCTTTTTTCTGCAACTTGCTGGACTTTGGACGCGGCTTTCTCTGTAAAAAACAATCACCTTTATGGTTGCTCTTTGAAAAACGACTGTGTTTTTTCTAGATTTCTGAAAAAAAGTCGTCATTTTTGAAGCTTTCAGCTACGACCTGTTTTTTGGTCGAAAACCCTAATTTTTTCGATCTTAGATTCTTGGTGGGTTTTTTGAGGGCTCAACTGGGTTGTCGTTCGTTTTTATGGGTGCCTCGTTTTCTGTGCCTCAAAATTTGTGTATTTGGATTTCAAATTCGATTTTAGGTTCCTTCTGGCTTTTTCCAAATTTCTTCTGGGTCTTTGTCAGAAATTTTTCTTGAAATTTGTGTCAGTCGTACTTCATTTTTCGAAGTCCATACCTGATTTAGCCTATGTTTTCTGCATTGGGATTCTTGTTTCGGATTCTGTGTTTGTGCCTCTTCTATATTTCTCGCCTTCTGTACATTAGGAAGCGTGCAAGGTGGCGTCATTCACCAACTTGATGTTGGAAGGCAATCAACAATTCAATGACCGCAATTATAACATCTGGAAGCAGCGCATGTTGACCTTCTTCGAATATCGCCGCCTCAAAACACTTGTTTTGGGCACAGAGACTCATCCGACCACAATCCCAACAGATCAGGACAAGTTTGATGATCAGAATCGAGAGGCTGTTATGCTTCTCAGGCTCTCTGTCGCAGATGATCATTTGCCACAAATTCCCTCTGGCAAGTCTGCAGCAGACATTTGGAAGCATTTGAAGGAGTTGCATGAGACATCCGACAAGAGTCGCGCGTTCTTTTTGGAGAACCATTTGTTCTCCATTATGATGGATGAACGCATGTCCTTTCAGGAACATCTCACGAAGATTAAGGACATTCGCGATCAGCTTGAAGCTATCAGTCAGAAGATGGAGGAAGAAAATATGGTAGTCATTACTTTGAAAAGTCTACCTAGAACTTATGAGCACTTTATCGAGACTCAACATTACTTCCACTAATGTTGACCTGAAATTTCCCGAGTTGTGCACCAAACTTCTGCAGCAGGATCGTTGGAAACAATAGTTTGGTAGCAGTGCCCCCTCGTCCTCCTCAGAGCAGACCTTTGTGGCAAAATCCTTTCACAAGGATAAAGGTAAATCTCAGCTATCTCAGTCTTTCCAGCAGAAGGGCTTCATTCAGTCTCAAGATGGTTCAGAGAAGAAGAAGATTCAGTGTAATTATTGTCATAAATTTGGCCATATGTTAAAGGATTGTCGCCATTTATTAGCTTCTGACCAGCGGAAGTAGGGAGGATCTCAGCCTAAAGCTAATGTTGTTGAGCACACGGAGTAGAAAGAGTCTGCCTTATATGCTTTCATGTCTAAAAGACTTGCAGACCATGTCAAATCTTCTGCTTGGTATATTGATTCTGGTGCTTCTCGGCATTACACTCACAAGCGTGATTGGCTTACAAAATTTTCTCCCTTTACTGATTCAGTTATATTTGGAGGTGAAGAGTATACAGTTGTCGGCAAGGGCAACATTTAGATTCAGTCTGGTGGGAGGAGTCTCATATTCCTCAACGTATACTACGTTCCTGGCATGGAATCAATCTTCTCTTAGTAAGTCAGATTATGTGACATTCTCCTCAGCTTGATGTTGTATTCAATGCACACAAGTGCTCGATTGTTGATCGTGCGACGCGCACTAGTGTAGCTATTGGCATTGAGGATCATGGTCTATATAGACTTGTGGATACAAGTGATTCTCTTGAGCATGCCTTCACAGCAAAATCAACATCTATCAGCAGTCTCTGGCATCAGCGATATGGTCACCTGAACATTCATTATCTTGCTTAGCTTGTTTGGGATGATTTAGCACCTGGTCTCCCTGAAATTCAAACTCAAAATCAGTGAGTTTGTGGAGCTTGTCAGACTGGGAAGCAGCATGGGACGTCATTCAAGGTTGGTGACTCATGGCGAGCCTCACAGGTACTACAGGTTGTCCACGTTGATGTATGTGGTCCAATGAACACTACTTCTGTTACTGGGTGCAGGTATTTCTTGCTTTTTGTTGATGATTTCAGTAGAAAAATGTGGGTGCACTTTCTTAGACAGAAATCAGATGTGTTTACTGTATTTCAGAAGTTTAAGGCCTTAGTAGAAAATAAGTCTGGTTGTTCTATTATATCTCTTAGGTGTAATAATGGGGGAGGGGGAGTTTTGTTCTACTGCTTTCTCCTCTTTCTGTGATACACATGGCATAAAACGTCAGTTAACCACACCATAGACCCTTCAACAAAACGACGTTGTAGAGCGTCACAACCGCACCATTATAGAAATGGCAGGGTCTATGATGGAACACATAAATGTTCCTAAGAAATATTGGGCAGAAGCAGTGTTTTCAGCGGTCTATCTCCTTAATAGGTCTCCCACACATGTTGTTAAAGGGAAGACTCCTGAGGAAGCCTGGACTAGTTGCAAACCTAGGATTAGCCACCTGAAATATTTTGTCTCTTTAGCTTATGTATGGATTCCTGATGCTCAGCGCTCTAAGTTGGATTCCAAGAGTCAGAAGCTTATGTTTACAGGGTATAGTGACAACCATAAGGCTTACCAGCTGATTGATGTAGACATTGATCGTCTTATCTTTAGTCGCGATGTTGTCTTTCATGAAGAACGAGGATCATTTCATTCTTCCTTGTCTGTGCGAAATTCAGAGGATCAGCCTTTGAAGGCTTCTGATTTGGGTGTCTGTCTTCCATTGGGTTCACTTGATGGGAGGGATGATGCAGACTCTGTCTTTGATGATGCACTACCTGACTTTCCTCTAGATGATGTTGATCTTCCACTTGTTGCAGATCTCCTTCCACCTCCAGCTCCAGTTATTCCTCCTCCTGATGTTGGCACATCTACTCTCTGGCCTAAATGGTTGGCTAAAACAATTAGCGATCTCCGTCCTGATGAACTCATTGAGGGTAGATCCTCTAGAAATAAAGGCAAGCAGCAAAATACTGTTAACTTTTCTCTCATGGCCAACCTACATAGCATTTATGAGCCTCAAACATGTAAAGAGGCAACAGGGATTCTAGAGTGGGAATAGGCAATGAATGCCGAATAGCAGTCTTCTGAAGAATCACACTTGGGTTCTCTCTGATCTTCCTCCAGGGAAGAAGCCCATTAGCTGCAAATGGGTAGATAAGGTCAAGTATCATGCAGATGGTACCTTAGATAAATATAAGGCCAAATTAGTTGCTCGAGGGTTCACACAGCGGGAGGGCATTGACTATGAGGAGACTTTTGCTCCTACTGCCAAGATGAGTACAATTCGTCTTCTTCTCGCCATTGCAGCTCAGTGTGGATGGAAAGTCCATCAGATGGATGTGAAGAGTGCCTTCCTCAACGGTGAGTTGTAGGAAGAGGTCTACAACTTATGTTTACAGGGTATAGTGACAACCATAAGGCTTACCAGCTGATTGATGTAGACACTGATCGTCTTATCTTCAGTCGCGATGTTGTTTTCAGGAAGAATGAGGATCATTTCATTCTTCCTTGTCTGAGTAGAATTCAGAGGATCAGCCTTTGAAGGCTTCTGATTTGGGTGTCCGTCTTCCATTGGGTTCACTTGATGGGAGGCATGATATAGACTCTGTCTTTGATGATTGACTACCTGACTTTCCTCCGGATGATGTTGATCTTCCACCCGTTGCAGATCTCCTTCCACCTCCAGCTCCAGTTATTCCTCCTCTTGATGTTGGCACATCTACTCTCTGGCCTAAATGGTGGGCTAAAACCATTTGTGATCTCTGTCCTGATGAACTCATTGAGGGTAGAAAATAAGGGCAAGCAGCAAAATACTGTTAACTTTGTTCTCATGGCCAACCTACATAGCATTTATGAGCCTCAAACATTTAAAGAGGCAACAGGGATTCCAGAGGGGGAATAGGCAATGAATGCCGACAGCCGAATAGCAGTCTTCTGAAGAATCACACCTGGGTTTTCTCTGATCTTCCTCCAGGGAAGAAGCCCATTAGCTGCAAATGGGTAGATAAGGTCAAGTATCATGCAGATGGTACCTTAGATAAATACAAGGCCAGATTAGTTGCTCGAGGGTTCACACAGCGGGAGGGCATTGACTATGAGGAAACTTTTTCTCCTACTGCCAAGATGAGTACAATTCGTCTTCTTCTCGCCATTGCAGCTCAGTGTGGATGGAAAGTCCATCAGATGGATGTGAAGAGTGCCTTCCTCAAAGGTGAGTTGCAAGAAGAGGTCTATGGCTTATGTTTACAGGGTTTAGTGACAACCATAAGGCTTACCAGCTGATTGATGTAGACACTGATCATCTTATCTTCAGTCGCGATGTTGTTTTCATGAAGAACGAGGATCATTTCATTCTTCCGTGTGTGAGCAGAATTCAGAGGATCAGCCTTTGAAGGCTTCTTATTTGGGTGTCCGTCTTCCATTGGGTTCACTTGATGGGAGGGATGATGCAGACTCTGTCTTTGATGATGCACTACCTGACTTTCCTCCGGATGATGTTGATCTTCCCCTGTTGCAGATCTCCTTCCACCTCTAGCTCCAGTTATTCCTCCTGATGTTGGCACATCTGCTCTCTGGCCTAATGGTGGGCTAAAACAATTTGCAATCTCCGTCCTGATGAACTCATTGAGGGTAGATCCTCTAGAAATAAGGGCAAGCAACAAAATATTGTTAACTTTGCTCTCATGGCCAACCTACATAGCATTTGTGAGCCTCAAACATTTAAAGAGGCAACGGGGATTCCAGAGTGGGAATAGGCAATGAATGCCGAATAGCAGTCTTCTGAAGAATCACACCTGGGTTCTCTCTGATCTTCCTCCAGGGAAGAAGCCCATTAGCTGCAAATGGGTAGATAAGGTCAAGTATCATGCAGATGGTACCTTAGATAAATACAGGCCAGATTAGTTGCTCGAGGGTTCACACAGCGGGAGGGCATTGACTATGAGGAGACTTTTGCTCCTACTGCCAAGATGAGGACAATTCATCTTCTTCTCGCCATTGCAGCTCAGTGTGGATGGAAAGTCCATCAGATGCATGTGAAGAGTGCCTTCCTCAACGGTGAGTTGCAGGAAGAGGTCTACATGACGTAGCCTCCAAGTTTCAAGGTTGCCGACACAGATCACCAAGTATGTAGGCTCTAGAAAGCACTCTATGGACTCAAACAGGCTCCTCGAGCGTGGTACATCAAGATTGATCAGTACTTGGTTGCTCATGGTTTTCAGCGTTGTCCTTCTGACAGTAATCTTTATATCAAACGCTCTGGTGATGATATTCTTTTCCTTGTTGTCTATGTGAATGACTTGATCGTTACTGGCAGTTCAACACATTTGATTGCAGAAATCAAACAAGACATGTGCAAGGATTTTGATATGACAGATTTGGGGCTTCTCCATTATTGTTTAAGTGTTGAGGTTTGGTAGACTGATGAAAACATTTTTCTTTCTCAATCTTAGTATGCCAGGAACTTGGTTGACAGGTTTCGAATGCAGGATTGTAAACCTGCTTCGACACCTATGGAGAAAGGGCTGAAGTTATCAGCCAAGTCTGATTCTCCTGTTGATGAAACCACTTACAGACAGCTAGTAGGCAGTCTCATCTATCTTACTGCTACTAGACTTGATCTTAGCTATATTTCATGCTTCATGACAACCCCCAAGGCTAATCATTGGGTAGCAGCGAAGCGTGTGCTGTGTTATGTGAAGGGCACTCTTGATTATGGACTTCTTTACACTCAAAGTCATGATCCTAGACTCAGTGGGTTCATAGATTCAGATTGGGTAGGTTCGGTTGATGATAAGAAATCAACCTCTGGATATGTGTTCAGTTTGGGATCTGGTGCAGTCACATGGACTAGTAAAAAGTAGCAGGCAGTATCTCTCTCCTCGACAGAAGCAGAGTACCGAGGAGTTTTTAAGGCGGCTTGTGAAGAAGTTTGGCTTCGTCGGATGCTTGCGGATATGCAGATGTCTCAATTAGGTATGACTCCCTTGTTTGGTGATAATGAGGGTGTTCTCAAGCTTGCCAGGAACCCAGTTTTCCATGAAAGAACCAAGCATGTGGACGTTCATTGTCATTACATTTGACAGTTGGTTGAAAACAGGACAATTTAGTTGCATTATGTTCCAACTGCGAATCAGACTGCAGACATTCTCACCAAGCCTCATGGTCCAGATAAGTTTGCTAAATTTAGGGGACAGCTTGGTGTTGTTAATAGATTGACCATTAAGGGAGGGTATTAGAATTTTATTATATTGTTTATTACTTTAATGGTCATCTTATGTAAATATATGTAAATTAGATAGATAAGTTTAGATAAGATCGATTACTCGATCTTCTAAAGTATCCTTTAGAAACTTTCTATTTCTATCTCTTGTGAATTCTTTATATTGATCACATTGATCAATGGTTAATAACAACAATCATTTTTTACCAATTACTTTGCGTAATATTATGAAAGGTAACCAAATACCTTAAACTAAGAAATTAAACAAAAAAAGGAGTTAAAGATAAAAATTTGAACCCTGAACCATAATAACCAAGTGGAAATAGAAATAACCTTGTAAGTGAAGAGGATTCAGTGAAGAATAGAGCTGATGAAGATGAAAGTGGTAATTCATGGCAGGAGACCAGCTCTGCTACATGTCTGTAACAATGCTTGGGCCATAAGAACCAACATCAGATAATTATAAAATGAAGTAATCTTCTTCGAAATGATTGTGAACTGCTCTTTCTTTGATAACTTTTTAGTCAATATGTTGATCCAAGGCATACTGACCTAACACTCCTCAAATGGCTGAGATATGACAATTCAATAAAACATTATCCATGAGCACCCATTCCTAGATGTTTGTTTGAAATAACTATCAAACTAAATAAATATAATACTTGAATGCCCCATTCCTGAATGTTTGTCTGGAATAATGGAGAACCTATGTACGACCAACGTCTTCCTGTTTGGTCCACTCATGTACACATATTTGTGAGAGATGGAAAAATTTATGGCCACTGTTTAAAAGCATGATGTAGCCTGTTCTGTTGGCATAACTACATTGGCCGCCACTGAACACAAAACTGTCAATTCGGTTCCTCTAACTGCCCACACATTTCCTTCTTTAAATGCATGTTCTCTTTCAAAGTTTATAAATCAATCCATGTTTTTATCATTCCTTGTCATATGTTATCAGAGCGGGCAAAGGAGAATGTAGAGACTCTGAAATAGAGTGATCTGTAGCATGTTTAGCCTCTGGAGAGAGTAAACATGAACAAGGCCTATCTCTAACTGTGTGGTAAACTAAGCATTGTCACTTTAATGAAATGAAGGGCAAGCAATGGAAACTGGCAATTTTAAACTAGACGTTGGCTAGAAAGATGCCAAGAAATTTGATCTCAAGATGGCGGATGTTTAAGTGCAAAAGTTGCACATGGAATGAAAGGTGTTGAAGGAATTGAAGGCGATAAAATTGTTCAATATCTGTAAGAAAAGTTTGTGTGAGGATGCATCTTTTTTGCAATACTTTTGTGCTAAAAGTTTTAGAATGAACGCGTTAAAACGTTTTGGAAGACTAGAAGAAGCTTAATGGGAGCATAGAAAATGGAATAATATGTGTTCCAATGCAGGAAAAAAAAATACATTTGCTACAATTCTTTATCTTATCAGTAGCAGCTTAGATGCTTCAAGATCGGGGAATTCTGATTATTATAAGTGGGTGTTGATGATATCTAATGAGAGCACAAGAACATTTCATTCTTTGTCGTGTACAGTGCCAACAAAATATTGGTCTCTTGGGCTCTTAAAGTGAAAGGACCGTGATAATTGCATAGAGGGAAAGCCAACGCGAGGTGTGTGGTGAAGAAGCCCGTGTGGATAACAAGATTGTTTGAAAATTTGGTAAGCATTCACACCATTACTAAGTATTATTCATCTCTATGTATACATATCATATGTGATCTTGTGGAGCGAGAGACAAGTATGACATTTGAACACTGTGCCTATGAAGAGTTGTGCATATCGGCGAGGATTTGAGGTGTCTTTTTTATGATGACAAAATCACTTCAATTTGTTTACTGCTTCAGGGGAATAGTACAAGATGTATGTGCACTATAGAGTAACACTCCAGATTCAAGATTTTTCTTGGTAAAGTATTTTCTTTTATCATCCATGACAAACACACCCCTATAATAGCCATTATTTGTCATTCTAATCCCTAATGACCCAATGAAATCTTGTTTGGTTTAATCGCATTTGGTGTAGCAGGCCCTATATTTCCTATAATGGTTTTGCTCATGTGATCATAGAGTTGAATTCATGGTGTTTATCAAAAATGATTTATATTTTGGAGAGATAAGGTTGTTTTTAGTTTGTATTTTATAAAATGGAGATTCCATTAGACAAATATTCTGGTTTTAACTTTCACACTTGCAGAATGAATATCCAAATGCAACTAATGAAATTAGAATTTGTGGGGATTAGTAAATGGAAAAGAAAAACCACCTAAAATTGCAAGTTAATATTTTGATTGGAGCAGTAAAGATGATATAGGTAAGGCTATAATTGGTCTTCCTCTTTCAGACTCTGAACTCCATATAGATTTAGATGAATCATCTGTTGATATTTGGGATAATCTGAACAAATTGTTTGGAGCAAAAGAAGTTAATGCAAAGTTTTCTTTAAAGTTTCAATTGTTTAGGTTCAAAATGGAAGATGGAGTCACATTGTCAAACCACGTAAGTAATTTGAAATCTCTCATTAGGCAGTCTGAACTCCATCATATAAATTTAGATGAATCATTTGTTGATATTTGGGATAATTTGAACAAATTGTTTAGAGCAAAAGCAATTAATGCAAAGTTTCCTTTAAAGCTTCAATTGTTTAGGTTCAGAATGGAAGATGGAATCACAATGTCAAACCACATAAGTAATTGGAGATCTCTCATTAGGCAGCTAGCAAAGGTTAAGGCTCCAGTAGATGATGATGATGCTAAAGTCATCTTGTTAAACAACTTGCCTTTAAAATACAATAATGTTATTTTTACACTCTGTCAAATCACTTCACAAACTTTATGTTGTCCTCAATTTTGAATCACAAAATTGGACAACCCTATGCAATTTTCTCGTGAATTCGTAGGTGTTTTCTCTAAATTTTGGTGTTCTGAATAATGTATTACGAAGGCAATCTGTTATCCCTTGAATGGTCCTAAGTTTCACGTCTTTTGAACACCATTTTTGAAGGTTTCCGTCAAGCTTTTCATCATCTTTCTTGTAGTGATGGGTTTTTCTTCCCTGATTGCAAAAGCTTATTTTTGGTAACCTTTGAGTCTTTATTTGATTTTTCTTGTTTGTGTGGTTTGTTTTCGATTTTTTTCATCTTAGATTGATTGTATTTTTGATTCCGCTCGTTTCGAGCTATCTCAGGCATCAATCAGAGTTGTATTTAAAGAGATAATGAGGAATTAAGTACACTGCAGGTGTGCTTTTTAAGCCTGATTGCAAGTCTTAATTTCTTCTTTTAAATATTGCAAAGTGGACTTTTTGTTAGTCATTTCATGTTGTCTTGGTTATCTTTTGCAATCTGGAATTAAAACACCACCATTACATATTTGCAAGGAAATATGTGTGAACTTCAATTAGATTTTAATGTAGTGGGCTTTTTGAGCCTGATTACATATTTTCTCTTTAGAGTTAATATGTTTGTAAATGAACATAAGAAACCCGTTATGTATAAAAGAGCATTTTGCAAAGACAATTTAAAGTGCCTCCAAAAGGCAAGGTGGCAATTTTAGATGCATTACACATCTAAAAACCTGTGTGTGTTTAAAATGAGTTGCGTGTGGCTTCTAAAACCCCGTCGTTGTCTTTGACTCTCTATACATTGTAAAGACTTGCAAAAGCCATCGAAAAACCCGTTTTGACTATATGAAGACAAAGCGACAATTTTTTAAGGCTTTACATGTGTTACCGCTTGAATCCGCTTCTAATCAATTGCAATCAGCCACCAAGGGCTTGGAAGCGTTTTTTCTCTTCTCACTGCCAAACACAAGCATAAAAATAAAAAAAATGACTGAGATGCTGCCGGTTTTTGCTTTAAAGGCAGGTATTTTCCTGCTGTCAAGTACTTAGCTCAGACTCGCCGAGTTTTCCAGAAAAAACTTGGCGAGTATTCTGCGAGTTTTTCTAGAAAACTCGGTGAGTGAACTTTGGCGAGTTAGAGCCAGAAAAACTTCCTGCCTAGAAATACTCGGCGAGTTTTTAAAACTCGCCGAGTCTTCCATCTATGGTTAAGACACAACACTAGAGATGAATTGAGAATTCACATGGGCATCAAACAAATTAATGAATTTCAAAACTCAAAATTTAATTGCTTCCATAATACATTGTCCATAGCATGTGTTATAACTTATAATATTTAAAAATACAACGAAATGCCCAAAGATTTTGCAAGTTTGAACTACAAAATGTCAAAGTTATAAAAACATATTACATAAACTAAGCTGCCAATTCGTGTTCGTGTTCGGGTTCGGGTTCGGGTTCGGGTTCGGGTTCGGGTTCAGGTATGGGTACAGGTTTCGGGTACATGGGTATTGGCAAATGTTTTTCCTTGGGTACGGGTACAAGTTTGTTTGTAAACATACACACACACACATATGTATGTATAATACGTATACATATATTGTAAATTCATATATACATTTAAATAATCGAAGTTACAAATTTAAAAAGAAGAGTAATATTCATAAATCCATAATTGCCGATAAAATTATAAGTCAAATACCTCATATATCATATTCATAGTCTACGAAAATGATAATAATCAAGTCTCAAAATGTCATTACACAATGAAAATTTGAAGTACAAGGCATATTTAATATTCAATGCGATATTCATCTTCATCAGAGGCATCAAGGTCAACATCTGGTTCAACTTCATTTGAACCACAACCTACCAGATGGACTTTTGAATATTTTTAAAAAGCATTTTTTAAGCAAGTGGGGCCCATTTTTTGGCTCTCACTGCCATGGTTCCCCTAGGTGCAGCCCGGGCACGCGGAACAAACCTGCGGGTGAACCTGGACTGCACCAGGACATGGACTGGACCCACACCAGAACACAGAGGAACCTAGTAACTTAGGATATAAATTTTGAAACTGCCCCCAATCGGCATGTCTAGAATGCCTGATTTAGAATCTGTATATTGATCTAGTGGATTCTATTGTTTCTGTACCATGAAGAGGTAGATATAATACTTTCTGGTATATATTACAGTGGTAAAATAAATGTGGAAAACATATGTTACCAAGTGAAAATTTAGAAGTTTATAAATATTGGAAGAAATTTGTACACATTATAATATGTGAAGTTTGAGATGATCTGTTCTACTTCTTACCATATACTCAAATAGCATAACTAGTAATCTTAATATTTGGGGTAGTATTCTTACCACATCTGTTTAATCCATGATATATCAGTTTAGTACTCTAGATTTTGGTGTTCAGAATCATCTTTCAGTGCCAGATACAATTCCAACTCCAGTTTATTAGAATTTTGCCAGCTTAGTTTTACCTTTTGCATTTTCCTGTTTTAAGCAGAAATTTCATTTACTAATAGCATTTAAAAATCAAAGTTTTTTGTTTTTTGTGAAAATTAAGATCCTAATTGTTTTAGGTTAACATGTATACTGTACAGTGCAGGTGACAAATTATATCTTACAGACTATGGATACTGGAAATTCTGTACTGCGTAAGTCTTGCTTACAGAGTGCTATGGCAGCATTAAGGGAGATGGTACGCATCTTTCCGATGGTTGCTTTGAACCAAAGTTCTACAAGGTTAGCTGCTGGTGATGCAGTTGGAGATATCCGCACCCTTTCCATTCAAATTTATGACCTGCAGAGGTATGTTTGATACCATTTGGGCAAGATTATCTGGGTCTAAAGGTAACCTAGTTTATTGATGAAGAATTTGGAGATAACTGGGTTTTCTTCCAATTGTTGGTAGAAATTGAAGTAAATCTCATTGCTATTGCCTCATCACAATTCACCTGTCCATCAGAATATTGACTTGCTTTTTGTTTATTATAGTGTAACAAAACTGAAGGTTCTTGATGCAAGTGGACCACCAGGTCTTCCAACTTTACAAACAGGAAACACAGCTTTAAGCAGTGGAGGAATTTCAGCATTAAGTTTTTCCCCAGATGGAGAGGTATGGAGCTTAAGTCACTTGAATTAAGTTGTTTATGAAAAAATGCTTATAGACTCATTTCATGTAAGAAAGATAGGTAAGTCATTGCAAATGAGCTTATATTTTCTGTGTGTCAGATAATTTTTGCTTGTATGTTAACTGTTTTGATAATTTTTTGTTTGTCAAAATCACTGTATTTTGACAGAAAATTGATCTCAATAAGGCTCTTGGGGTTTTAAAGCCATATAGGAGGATGTATTTTCTAATGACAACTCCAATATATTTGATACTTTGTATAAGCTCTAATGATAACTATATTTGATACTTTGTTCTTTAGAGTCAATTGCCTCTTTCAACCCCAATGGGTGTCAATGTTGTGGGTTCTTTGACCCCATTGCAAGCATAGGAGGCATCAAGCACCTTTAAATGCTATCCATTCACAAAGATGGGGGATAGATTAATGAGGCAGTGTTCTTATTTGCACACATTCACTGATGTCTCCAAATATTGTCACTTTCACTTTAGGCACTATGGATCTGCTTTGTTTCAGTGTGAAGGGCCTACAAATGCATGTGTTGTAACTTGTACTTAGGCCACAATAGAACACACATTTCTACCTTTTGCTCTAGCTCCAAATATTCATTAGCCTTTCGCATTAGGAAAGGTTCTACGAATATCTTATACAGAGAGTGACTTTCTTCGCTCTTGGATTGTTTAGCTAGGTCTCCATAGCCCTGGATACTTGGTAATAGGTATTTTAATGTTCTTCACTGACCCTCTTGTGCAAGTGGATGATGATGTTGTTGATTGTTCAGACTTGAGCCTAGCTGCAAATAGTTCTCCAGCTATGTTATGTTACAAAATTGAATGTCTCGATGATTGCATTAAACTGAATCTCCTTAAATAAAAAATTACAAGGCAGAAGTCGCTAAAAGTAACCGGACTAAAAATAGTGGACTGAAGAACTAAAAATATCTAAATCTAAATATAGAACCTAAGACGGCCATTATAATAAATATAATATTATTTTAATACCCTGCTACTAACTACCCTACATAAGACTTTGCCTGTTGCTGCTAAGACCCTCCCTGGATTAGAAGAATGTTAATGACCAAGAGTAGTAGAATCCATCCACAATCCATCCAACCTAAGGTTGGGTAACAACAATCCATCCAACCTGATGTTGGGAAACAACGGTATTACTCCCTGTAGCCAGAGACATCGAGATCAGTTCTTGAAACTAAAAACCACGATTTTGAGGAAAAATCGACAAAACCTCTAGATATGTTGCAGTTGTTTGCCTTAGCAACTCCAGGTGGGATCGAAAACAGACTGCAATGCTTGTAGATGAGCATTGTTCACCCCAACTACTCAAAAATAGATTGCAACTTTTGCAGATGAGCATTATTTGCTCTAACGACTCCAAAACAGACTGCAAGAAACCACAAATTGACAGTAAACCCTAGCACAGGTCTGAAACAGACGGTGCAAAGAACAAATTTGCAGTAAACACTAGGTGGGGTTTGGAACAAATTGCCAACGCCAAATTTTGAAAACTGAAGTTTACAAATCATCTTTTTTTTGGCAAAAAAATAGTAAATTCTTTAGAACATTCTACTGTTGCTAAGACCCTCCTTGGATCTGCTGAATGTCAATGACCAAGAGTAGCCAAAATTTGTCCAAAAAAAATAGACAAGGCTGCCCCCTTCTTTAGAATGCTATGCAATAAGAGACGAGAGCCTATCACTGACTTTGCCACTGAGATAAATCTACTACTAACCCTCCCAGAGTCTGCAAAACTTCTAACGAGAAATCATTGGACTAGGAATTTGACTTACTTTGGAGTGGTTTGAAGAAAAATCATTGGAGATGTATTTCCAAAGGGCTGAGACTTCATTTTTGGAGGACAGATCAGAATTGTTACAGAAAATTGGTAAATGCCTAGCATCATACACAGTCGTACAGTTCCAGAATACGAATATTTTAACCTAATAAGAGCAATTGTGTTGGAAATTGTTTTTGATAATTTGCTAAGTTGCTGGTTCGGGTTTGGGGATGGATTCGGGTTTGAGAATCCGGTTCGTGGATTCGTGAATTTTTTTTCCCCGTTATGATTCGTATGGGTTCGTGTGTGTATATATATATATATAAATATATATATGCATTATATATGTAACTATATATATATATGCATTATATATACAAAAAAAAAAGAGAAATATATATAATTCTAAAACTAAATCATTTCATAGTATGAATCTATGATGCTTGATCATTAATCAATGCCAAATCTCAAAGATAAACATTAAAAATTGTAGTATACTTGATCATTGATCTATGTTCGCGATTCTAAAGAAAATCAGCACATTGAATTATTGAATGACAAAAAGAAAATTTAAAATATAGTTCATTAAAGTTTGAAAGATGATTCAATGTTCATCAATCATGAAAGTCTAAAGTTTTCATTTCACAAATCATCAAATGGATCATCAAAAAAATCTTGATCAATAGGGTCTTCAGCAGCTGCAAGTGGCTGATCAACATCATCATTGGAACCCAAACCGGTTCCACTAACACTAGAGGGTATTGTCTTATCATCATCATCCACATTAGCCAAAGTGGCTCTAGAAAGATCCCGAATGGTCATATCCAAGTCAGCAGTTTCGGGTGCTACATCCCAAAGCTTCTCTGGCCCCTTCTTGTATTTTGGATCCTTCCGTGCCAGGAGGCGCAAGTTGTTGTGAATATACACCAAGTCTTCTGCTTTTTTTGCAGCCAACCGGTTACGCTTGGCTGAGTGGATAAAGGAGTAAGTACTTTGATTCCGCTCAACGGCAGAAGAGCTCGCAACCTAGAGAGACAACCAACAAAATTAAAAAAAATACAAGATAAATTCAAGAGTGTTAAGTGTTAAATTCTACAATGCAAGTGGCCAAAAAAAAAAAGAAAAAAAAAACTTAAAAACTTACTTGTGATAGAATCTTTATGGCAAGAGGTTGGAGGTACATATAATCTTGCCCATGAAGCTACCAACATTTAATAGCATTCATTCTGCTTTGGTCATTGGTAGTAGTAGGGTTAAGATCGCTTCCTGAGATAAATGATCCAAATTTATTCCTAACATTTACCCCAACTTCTGGATCGCGGAAGATTTTACTTAATGCCCTCCTATACCCATTTGCAATCTCAGATTCTCTAAATGGTGGCACTCTACCTGGAATGCGAAGCATGGGTGCACTATAGTACCTGGGGGATAGAGGATATGCTAGGAGGTGCAAAGGTGTGGTCATCTTGTTCCAACAATGATGAATATTTGCTCTTACATTTTTGTAAAAGGTGTCCTCAGGATCATTCTCTCTCTTTTGTATGACCCGGGATATCAAATGATGTTCATGTAAGTTATCATTATGGTAATTTAGAATCTAGATATCTCTCAATAAACAAAGATAGAGGAAAGTATTATAACTTACCAATTTTATCTCCTCCAACATAGTGTCCATGGAATCACAGACATCCCCGAGGCATGGTTCATTAGTGTCAGCAAAGCGAAGCATTGACATGATTGGCTTGGTGAATTCCAAAACATACTCCACACGACCCCACCAATCATCCTCGAGTATCGTTGCCTTCACTTTTTGGGCCCTTGCTGTATTGGACTATTTCCAAATGCCCCATTGGTTGCTAATGACCATCTGTGACAATGCCTCCTTTACCTTCACAAGTCGTCTCAAGACGATTGTGTGAGAGGAAAAACGAGTTTCAGCCGCCTAAGAACATGTTAATAGTAAGTAACACATTTAAAATATGTAAACAACACAAAAAATATTTTATTCAATTATGCAAAACTAAATAAATTAAATTTTAAAATTTACCTTCAATAATTCCAATCTCGAATAAGTTCTGAAAATTGCTTGTGACATATGGTGATTTGTCACAAACATTTGAATCTCCTCACCCTCATATATTTGTTTCACCCATTCTATTTGGGTGCCAATTTCTTTCATCACTAAATTGAGAGAATGGACAGTGCACGGTGTCCAAAAGATGTGATCATATCTAGCCTCTACCAAAGCACCTACAACCTTGCAAACTTTTGTATTGTCCGTAATTACTTAGACAGCATTGTCATGGCCCATGGACTCTATGGAATCAATGAGAATCTTAGCAATGAACTTTGCATCTTTTACTTTCCCTTCACAGTCAACCGCCCTCAAAAACATTGACCCTTTGGGGCATACAACAATTACATTGATTAATGGACGGTTTTTGCAATCTTTCCATCCATCCGAACTGATAAACACACCCGTTTGAACCCAAGAATCTCTTATTGGTTTTAGTTGGGCCTCTACATTTTTTCTGACTATGTTATAAGGTGGTGCACACCTTTTCATATCTAGGGCCTTGGTAACCAGAAGGTGCATTATTTATTGCTTGCACCATCTCCCTCCAATAAGGTGATCTCACTAAGTTAAATAGAACACCATTCGCAAAGAGGCAACATCCAATTTTTTTATCAACAATATCTCTTAACTCATTTTGAAATGCCCTATCTAATGGGCCTCTCTTGCGGGTGTTTGTGGTTGTTCTACATCTTCTTCATCCCTAGAAGGCATAGGCAAAAAGGGATGTGATCTAGTGGTTGTTTGAGTGGATGGTGGTATTGTTTTTTGTTTCCCAGTGGTATTGCAATACGGTTCCACCTTTTTGGCTTGATACACCCTGTGAAAGCCGCTTGCCTATTTTCCCTAATGTGAAATATTCCTACTTTGGTCTCCATTTTTTATTGTGAAGGTAATCAACCTTACCCTCATTAGCTTGTGAACTTCCCCACATTCTGCAATCATAATTGTGATAGATTTTCCGATGAAGCCAAATGGTTCTAGATGCCTCTGGGGCCACCCGCAAAAAGCCTTAACTAGGAATGATTTGGCTATATAATCATAAACTAAAATGAATGATCCATTGGAAATTTAATTATATCGTCCAAGTAGTAGAAAAGTAAATTGCTAAATATATATTTCGACAAGTCGTCATGTTAACCAATGTTTATAAGGCAATGGACTATAATAAATGGATTAGTTTGATTATACTAATAAGCAGTAACCTTTAAACCTCACCTATACCCGCGACAAGATGCTATCTCGACCATATAAAAGATATAGATTATAATGCTATGTCTGCAAAAAGAGGTATCAAAGAGTATAATAATAACTCCAAACCTATATATAGGATTCTTAAGACTAAATTTCATGTATGTATATACCTAAGTATAGGTATCGGTCCCATATAATTCTTTAGTACAAGCCCATGTTAATTTCTAATGAGCAGCTATTTATTACTCAAGTAATAGTATGTCTTATATTTCCTAAATCTGACCAGAGTGTAGGTCTGATTTAGGAAAGATATTATGGCCTTAGACTTAGATGTGGAAGTTCTCCTAGAGGTCTAAAACTGATATGTAGGGTAAATAGATAATTTCTAACTGTGTCCTATCAGCCCCCAAGTTTGCCAATGTAATGTCCCCGATTTTTAGGCGCATTTGAATTAGCTTATTTTTGTGACCCTCGTAGGCTAATCAAGATGTTAGAGGGGGTCGTGTGGCAGAGCGAGTGGTCAGTTTCCATTCTGGAGGTCTGTGATGCCCGGATTGCTTTTTGTTTGAGTCAGATTGACAGACTTACTATTTATAGTAAGTTTTTATTTTGGGATTGTGTTGGTTTCTTTTTTAGCAAGGCGCCAGAGCAATGGTATCAGTGCAGTATGGAAAACATTTGCAGAGCTTCCAGTTTGAGGGACTTACTATATATAGTAAGTCTATTTTTGGTAGTGTCTATTTATGATAGGGCATTATGGCGTCTCGCTCAAGCAGTGAACATTGGCATTGATGAGTCATTCATCCAGAGGAATTAATAAGCTATTTGTTCATCGATGATTATTAATTAAGTGTTAATTAATAATTAAATGAGCTTATTAAAGGTTTCCAAGTTATTAAATGATTAGTTAATAAAGTTCTTCTGGCCCCCATGCAAAGAAGAATAATAATTAAATATTATTATTGAAAGTTTACACTTTGCATTTTAAAAATATTGCTTAAGTTATGCAAAGTGTGTTTGTGAAGCTAGAGGTTCGATTTGTTATGGAGAAATTATAAATACATTGAGAGGAGAAAATCGAACCATGCTTGATTCTTGATTATTATTCATTCATGCAAAAAAATGGTTCGAGTTTGGAAGAAGTACAAGGGTGTGAGGGTTTGAGTATTTGTATGCAGAAAGAATCGTGAATTCTTTACAGTAATGAACACCTTGACTTGGTGAAATATTCCAGCAAATCGTGCATCATCTTCAACTACATCTAGTGGTTGAGAGTGTGTTTAAATGAATGAGGGTTTGTAAGAATTGTTGACGCCATTACGAGCTGGGGTGTTGGACGCCAATTATGAGATTGTTTTGGTTCTTGGCTGGACGTGGGCTTCCTCTCTAGCAGCCGCCACTTTCATAGCAGCTACGGCCAGTAATTGAAGTCGTTGGATGACAAGGCAGCCATCACTTCACATCATAATCAGCCGCAGCCAATGTACATGAAGATGTGGGCATATACAGGTTACAATTAATGTTTTAATGATTATGGCCAACATACATTAAATGTGGGTGATTGAAGAACATTTTCTTTTCTAGTGTTTTGTGCATTCGGCTATGGTAAATTAGTGAATGTAATTGGGGTTAAATGGTTTGAAATGTAAATTGCATTTAAAATGTTGGTCATTTAAATTGCAATAGAAATTCTTAATTTTGAAAACTCCTAGAAAATTCATATTTTATCACAATTCAAAACAGTGTATATTATTTGTAAGTAAATTCAGTGATAGAGCCAGGCAGGTTGTTAACAGTGGTATCAGAGTGGTTTCCTGCCATCTTGTTGTGGTGGAATTTATTGAGCTTACTTGTTTGACTTGAGTGATCAACACTCTTGTTATTATTGCAGTCATGGACAGACACAGGAATTCGAGAAAACATGGAAGCTAGTTAGACAACATGTCTATTCTTAGGCAACAAACAAATGCCACGATGAAAAACATGGAGAAACTGAGGCAAACTCAGGAAAGACTTAATGCAAAACTTTCAAATCTGGCAACTGTTGATAAGGCAACAAATTGTTTGGTTTCTTTGTTCAATAGGTCCTCTTCAAATGGTAGATATGAGGAGAGACGTGAGAATTGTATAGGCGAGACATCCAGAAATTTCCATGATGAGTTTTCAGTAGCTGCTGATTATGGTGGAGATGTTCTTGTACTTAGTGGATCAGCCACTAGTCCTATTTGTACACTTGAGGGTGGAGATTTTCTACAAAGATATGAGGATGTGCTTGTCTTATTGGCCGATAGTGGTACTGAGTCACAACATCCTGAGCGTACCAGAGTTAGTGACACGGAACAGGCTGATGATATGTTTACTACCATTGATGGCAACTTTACATCAGTTGGTAGTAGTACCAGTGATACAGGATCTGATTTTTAGGAGAGCAATCCTTTATGTGAGCCTGTTAATGATGTCGTGGTTAGTGTGAAAGCGGAGGATGTTGATACCACCATGGATTCTGACACCTTAAATGGTGTTATCTTTGAGGACTTCGAGGATTATATGAGCTTCGACAGCTCTGATTTTTATGACCACGGTCGTAGTGCTGAGTCAGTGTTGGAGACAACAGTCTTTTCTTGTATTGAGGATGTGAGTATGGAGTTACCCAGTGATGACACTCATGATTGGAGTGTTACGGAGGAGTCAAGTCATATAGATTCATGCCACATTATTGATGATTCACATGATGACATCGAGTCATGTATGCAGCCAGAGTTAGCAGAGGGGTCTCAGTTAGATGGTTTTGATACTAGCATTGTAGATACCTCTAATTATGGGTATGAGGATGATGTGTTCTGCAATGAGTCTGATCTACTATTCCAGACATTGGGTGTTGACTTAGAGTTGTCGTCCGGTGGTGATGGGTCCCAGGATCCTCTTTTACAAGGACTCACGGATGAGGATGAGGAAGCAGATTAGTGGCAGGAGTTTGTTACAGCTAGGGCTTCTGCTTCTTCAGTTGAGGTATTTGTAGAGGTACCCAGTAGCGATACCTCGTTGGCAGACATGTGCGAAGTTGTTAGCGCACTTGAGGAGAGTGATTATGAGGTGAGTTTGGTGGACACATTTTCCTACCACAAAGCTATCAGTGAGATCGAGAGTGTACATGAGAGCCAGGGCATGCAAAGACATTTTCTGTCCGGACAGCGGAGGGTGAGCGATAGAGATATTTCTTCATCTCTTGAGCATTATGATGCTATCCGGCATATGTTGGTTGTTTACGGTTGGGGTGCTCTGTTGATGTTAGTTTTGTACCACTACATAACATATAGGACTTGAACACTTGATATTGGATATCAAACACTCAACCCTCTCTTGAAAAGTAATTACTCATGAAGGACATGAGAAAATACTCCAAGGTTCCTTACACTTGTGGATCCTAACTCAGTTATAATGATGTGATTTGCTGGTAATTACGTCGGCGGGCTTACGTTCATTCAAGGACATCGGATTCTGGCTATGATGGTGATGGGACTTAGCTTTTCAATGTATATTCAATTGATTCCTTCTCCTTAATTTATATCACTTCCAACTTCACCCATCAAACTCTCACTACTAAGCTACTCACTGCTTTACTACTACTATGGAATGGAAAGATTAGCAAATGGACGGGGATCAAACCTAATGAAAGCTTGCCAGCGGCGCTACCTCCATAGATGCAATGATTCAAAGGGATACTCTTAGAATTTTCACACTAA